>PKSG01000106.1:0-26269 GCA_002916505.1 Tolypocladium paradoxum
GCCGCACCTGGCAGGCCCATCTGCCGGCGCCCGCGCGCTCCTCGTCCCCGCGGGGGGCCGAGCGGGGCTCCCGGGCCGGCTCCGTTGTGCGGCCCCGGCGGCCGATGCGGCGCTGGGGGAAGCCCTGCTCCGTCACGTTCGAGTACGTTGCGGATGAGCCCGGCGAGGGCGGCCCCGGCGAGACGGCGCAGCAGCAGCACGATGGGGCGCGGGAGGATGAAGAGGTGCAAGTGGTAACGCGGCGCTTGGTCGCAATCCAGGGCCGCATGATCCAACGGCCCATTGAGTACCAGCTCGGGGGCGGCCGAGTCGATCCCTTCCGGTCAAACCCGGGACCGTGGCGGTCCTACATGCCCGCGTTGACCGATCACTGTACGTCCGTCGCCCTCGCCCCTGGCTTCCGTCTTGACACTACCATGTGTCGTGCCAAACGCAACCCTGACAGGACACCCAGACATCGTCCACATGGCAAAAGACATCGAGGAGCTCGACCAGCCCGGCAACGCCGGCCTCCTCCGCACCCGCTGGTACCTCCTCGTCCTCTCGCACGCCTCTACCTTGACCGTCGTCGTGCTCCTCTCCGCCGCAAACTACAAGACCAGCCTGTCCGCCTTGGGCTCCTCCAGCAGCCATGACCGCCTCCTCGGCTTCGCCTCCGTCGACGCCTTCCGCCACCACCTCCGCGACCTCAAGCTCGCCGCCATCGCCGCCATCAACGCCGCCCTGCGCGACCCCCGCCGCCGCCTCTCCGACGGCGACGTCGCCTCGTACCGCATGCACATGCACGGCCTGCGCCTCATGCTCGCCCTGCGCCGCGGCGGCATGGCCTCCCTTGGCCTCGGCGGCCTGCTGCGCCGCATCGTCGTCTGGATTGACTCGAATTCGTCCTTGTTGCTCGGTGTCGAGCGCTACTTTCCCGGGCACACGTTTACGGGCGACGAGGAGGCGACGGGGCCCAATCCGGCGCGCTTCATGGCTATCCGCTGAGGCTCCGCTCCTCCATCCGGTCGAGAGAGGCAATAGCCGTGCGTTTGCCATGGAGAGCACGCGTATCGTACGGCAGCTACTCGAAGAAATAGAATGCCTCCTATCCACAATAGCGTCAGCATCACACAACAAGGGATGGATATGAGATGAAACCGCGTTGTGCTGATGTTGATATCGCCAAAGCCCAAATCTAAGCCCCCTCCGAGGGAGGTCCAATGCCCAAAGTATGTACATGAACATGCAGAGTGCTTGCGTACCAAAGCGTTGCTTCTAGTATCGCCCATATCTTCCCTCGGCGGCCGCAACAATCTTGCCAGGTCCCCTCACTCCGTGTCCCGCATTAAATGGCTGCTTCCCATATCCACGTCCTAGCCTCCAACAAGGCGCCATGACTATCCAACCCAGGAAAATCCACAAAGAAAACAATTATTCTCCCATGTCCCATCAGCTGAGACGGTTCCTCTCAACAACATGCGACAAAGGAAAGCATGTGTGAACGCTGCTGCTTAGAGAAGCGCCATGAAGCCGGCCATGCCAGCCAAGACGGCGGCGACGGGGACGTGGTTCGTCTGTGCAGCAGCCGTCGGCACCGCCGTCGGCGAACTCGAAGGGCGTGGCGGCGCAGAGTACGTCCCCGATGACGACGGGGGCGGAGGATACCTGGACGCTTCGGACGTGGCTCCCGGGACAGAGACCGTCACCGTGGAAGGGGTGCTGTACACCACCGTGCTGGTGGTTTGGACGACCTTTGTCGCTCCCCCGCCAGGCACGACAACCGTCCTTGTCACGGGGTGCTCCTCGGCGTGGGTCACGTACACGACCGCGAGCGTCGTCTCCGTGCCGCCCGCCCCGCTGACAGTCGTGTGCACCGTGTTGGGCCGGTGGACCTCGACCACCTTGGTCTGGGTGCGCGTGATGGTGTGCTTCTCGCCGCCAACCGTGACCACTTCCGTCACGGGCTGGAGGTTGGTGACGGTTTGGTACTGCACATCCGTGGCCGTCGCGGTGACGTCTGGGCGCTCAACAGTCTGGTGGACCGTGGTGGCCACCTGCGTTTCGATGAGCTTCGTTGTCGTGTAGGTGATGGTGTGCTTCTTGCCGCCGATGGTGGTGACCATCGTAACGGGGCACAGGCTGGTGATTGTCGAATACTCCACATCCGTAGCCGTGGCAGTCGTGTCCGGCTTCTTGACAGTCTCATGAACGGTGGTGTAAACGGCCGTCTTAATCACCTTGGTCGTGGTGTACGTTTGTGTATGTGCCGTGCCGGAGATGGTTGTAACCTGTGTAACGGGAATCGCGGTGGTGAGCGTCGAGTACACTACATCCGTGGCAGTGACGGTCTTGTCTGGCTGCTTAACAGTCTCATGAACAGTGTTGGGCACCGTCGTCTCAATCAGCTTAGTCGTGGTGCGTGTAACTGTGTATTCGGTGCCCGAGATGGTCTTCGTCTCGGTGACGGGACACAGGCTAGTGATGGTCGAGTACTTGACATCCGTGGCGGTGGCTGTGCGATCCGGCTGCTTGACCGTCTCTTGGATAGTTGTGGGAACAGTCGTCCTGATGAGGCTGGTGGTTGTGTATGTGATGGTCCGCTCCTGTCCGGCAATGGTGGTCACTTGAGTCACCGGGCAGAGGCTTGTCAGGGTCGTGTACACCACATCCGTGGCAACGTGCGTCTTCTCCGGACCAGGCACACTCCTCCAGATGGTGGTGGGAACGCGCGTGACGACATTGCTCGTAACCGTTCGCGTCGTCTGGTACGTGTGCGTCGGTCCAGTGATGGTTTCCGTGATCGGGCAGACCGTCGTGAAGGTGACTTCCACCATCGTGGTAGTCCCTCCAGTAACTGTTGGACCAGGAACAGTAATCACTCCGCCCGTGCAGCCGTGGCATTCGGTGATCGTGAGTGTGGAAGTGGTGAGCCGAGTCACGCAGTAGGTGCTGGACTAGTGTCAGCCGCCAGAGCTCAGGCAAAGGCAAGGTACACGACGCGTGTTACTCACGTTCCCTTGGAAGTGACGGTGGAGGTGACGGGGCAGACAGTTGTAGTGGTATAGGTCGTCAACGTCGTAACCGCAGGATTCTCGCTATGGTGATCAACACCCCATCGTTGATCAATCTGGTTCCCCAGCGCCGAAGCAGCAAAGGCCAACAACGCCACGCGGAACATCATGGTGGATGAAATGAAAGATGCTTGCTTCCTGGTGAGTTATCGAGCGAAAGTTGATCAGACAGTCACGCAAAGGCAGCGAGGGCAATGAGTACTTGGATACGAAGGTGGCCACTGGGCTTCTGCAAGGACGGTCACGATGCTGGCAATCTAGCTGGGGAGAAGAGGAGGATGGACCTGATGATCGGGAGACAAGAGGAAACAGAGCTCGGGACCTGGGAGGTTGGCCCTGGACTTATACCCGCGTAATACTGCAGGGCACCAGAGGCGGTGGACCTTTTACGCGGAAGCCCCAAGCCGTCCACCCGTCTCCGTCTCGATACCGTGCATGAGGATCATGTGTTTGTGATGGCCGGCCCCGGGGCATGCAGGAGGACGATGTAACAGTCCTTGGCTCGGCCGGTTTAAACGGCCGCCCGAGATGCAGGATGCTTGCCGAAAAGACAACTAACACAGCTTGTCTCGTTTAGTTCATGCTCTCGGGAGAAGCAGTCATCTTGCCCGCTTGAATCACAGTTCGCTTGAACTGCCCGATCCCCTGGGGAGGATGCTCGTCGGCGGGCTTTCAGGCCGGAAGCAGGCCTAGTCCAGTGGTTGGGAGGACAACAGGCAACGGACAGAGTTCGTGTTCCCAACTGCGCGCTCCCTTGGGTACGATCATCTTGGTTGCGCTGCGCTTGGGAAAGCCTCAGTGGTTGGCAATGCCCAGCCTGCAAACTCGCACGTTGGTCGACGTGAAATCAAGGTCCACGTGTCCGATCACAAGCGTCCGTCGGCTTGGTGCCGCTTCCGGGAGGCAATCCGCTGGACCACAAGGCGTAGCACGGCAGGAGGAAAACGGAAATGCTGCTGTTGATGTGCTCCATCGACCATATCATCCCGGGGGAAGACGTCCAGCTAGCCAGCTTGGTGTGATGGTGGCTTGCGTCGAGACGGGTCCAGATATCCTCCAGGGGGCTGGGCTGCCGGGCCCATCACGCCTCACGGCATGGTGAGCCAGCGTCGGTTTCCATGCCGACCTGCTGTGATTCTTGATTTTTGCAGAAGCGTTGCCGTGATACTCCTGACCCGTGTCCGCGCCGAGGCGGTCGCTGGCCGAGCTCCGCCCACGCACAACAACGTGGCCAACCACCGAGCCGCAGCAAAACCAATAATGTGACGGGCAAAATATATTGTAATTCGTACTCAGAACCATCTGCGGTGTAATTATCGTGGGGCTCGCGAAGCAGTCGAGGTGAAGGCGGCAGAGTGTCGTACGAGCCCCGCCGTTCCCCCTGCCCGTCTGCCGCATGCGATTGGGAGGCCAAGTCCATGTCGAGGCTGTTTGTCCTATTAATGCAGACGAAACGCATGTCCAGGAGAGCGAATACACCATACGCCCATGCAAGCCCTTCCCGTTTGCCACTCGCGTGTTGGTGGCTGGCTGGGAGATGAGGCGTGGCTGGGCAACCCAGACGTTGGCCATTGCACACTCGCCACCCGCAGTCCGCACCTTGATTCTCGCTGCAATGCTGTGCTGCAGGTAAGGTATCGTGTAAACAAGGGCAACGGCAACACTCTGCTTCCGCGTGAGGGGTACGAAGTGCTCCTGCACGCATCATCCACTTTGTAAGCCGTGGTTGAGCAAGCATCCATCGTGCTCGAGACGCCGACGAACATGCATGTACCTTATCGCCTTCAACAGGTGTGGCCCATGCAACCAGGCGACGCGCAGGCTTGCATACGACTGTTTCCGTCCCACTGCCTCCGGCTCGCTGTACTCAACCTCGTATTTATTTGCCTCACAATCAAGCTTGCCAGCGTTGTGAACCCAGCAGATGCAGCTCGACGCCCCTCCCGCTCGCTGACATCACTGCCGAACCACAGGAGGCTCATTTCGTAGCTGTTGATCCAGAGAGCTAAAAGAGCTGCTTGATCGTCTTTCGTCGTCAGAACGCCACTGCATGCAAATCAAGGGCACCACGTAGCTGGCATTCTTGACGGCACGGCTCAATGTCTGCCTGCCATTCATCTTTGACATGTGGCAATCAGCATACAACAAATAAAGTTCTCGAACAAGGATTTGATACCTTCTGCCGCGAAGGAATCGTGGCTGCATGCACCGCATCGCATCAAGATCCAAAGGAGGAGGGCCCAACAAACCGGTTACTTCGGCAAGGCACACCCATGCCGTGTAGCCTTGGTCGTTGGGATCGTCGCCGAAGAACATGTGCCTGCCCTCAGGCATGCCCCAACTCCACCTTTGCAAGTGTATCCAGCATGAGCTCATCTTCGGTTTATGTCGACATTGGCTGCCTTGTATCTGTAGGACCCCATGTCGGCATCTGGCACAGGGTAGGGCGGATGGCGGGTGGCAAGCATATGCATGGCCAAGCCACCAAGTGCCGCAGGCCATCACATCCGTCCAGGTGCCTCTTCAGAACCTCGAGGGGTTCCAGCAAGGCAGGCATCTTGAGTCATGCATGCCGCAATGGCCGCTGGACACCGTACTGGTTCTCACTGCCGAGTCATCGAAGTGTGTGCGCATTGGGCACTCAGAACATGACAGCAGCTGAGCTTCGAAGCCTCGCGCAACACGTCTTCTCGACAACTGGAAGCTCGCCACGATTCATTCATTGCATGTGTGCGTAATTGCTGAGCGCAACGTGCCTCCGTTTCCTGGCACATGTGAACCCGCTGCACCGCCAGGCACAGATACGCACCAGACGCACCACAGATTGTGCGCGAGACACGCCATAGACGTCGTGTCATATCCCGGATTCCCAACACTTTGTGCTTGGGCTGAGCACGTCGTCGATGTTTCCTGGCGATGCAGTCCTGCCTTGAACTTGCTCAACGCCTCTACCTCGAGCACTGGATGCCCAACGGCCGAAATCGTAATGGCACACCACGGGGGTTTTCGGATCGGTCTCCCAACACTTCTCAGAGCCGATGCCGCAATAACAAAGATGCAATGGAGATCGCCCTGTCCACGAAATGTACGAGGGAACTTCAGCGTTCCGGGCCAGGTAAGGTACCTAGAGCAGGAACTCCCGTCGCCAGGGCACACACAGGCTGTGGCAGAAGGAACAGCGACGTCTCCAAAGCATCCAAGGCTACCAATGGCGCGATAGCTGCAACATTGCAACAATGAAGAGAGGGAAATTCACAGGCATTCCGACAGCACCGAGTGCCAGCCCAGTCCAGAACGTCATCCAGCCGCCGAGTCTCTCCGGTCGTGCCACACGTCTATCCAGCCCTCGGGCGTCTGTCGTCAAGATGCTTCTCGAGTCGCTGCATTGCGAGTCGCCGCGCGGGAAGCCGGAACCAGGCAGCGGCGTGTCACGGTCGGGGAGCTGGCTAGGAGTGTATCTTGGAGCGCCGCTATGGCACTCTGCGAGAGGACAAGCTTGGCAACGACGGCGTGGAGAGTTTGTGGGAGATCCAAGCAGTGGGCAAACGGGAGGTCATATGCGTACCAGACCGGGGAGCGCTTGTCTTACAGAGAGAGATGCTGTTCCCTGAAGTAGTGTCTTGAGTATCGGGCAGTCCAGTGGTCCAAGGTTGAACGTTGCAAGTCGAGGCTTTCCTTGGGAGAAGACGTGTCCTTCAATTGTGCCCTACGAAGGAACTTGGGGTTTATTTAGGTAGGTGGGGCTCCTCCCTATGGGTCCTGCCGTCAAAGGTCGCGTGTCCCAAACAGGCAATCGCCATTCACCACTTCCCTTGCCACAGGGCAGTGTTTAAGCAATCTTCTCGTCTTATTAACCTCACGATCAAAAAAACAATTGTGTATTCATGACTTCGTAAGCTATCATCGCCCGCTAAGCCCTTGCAAACGCCTGCGACGCATCCATAAACAAGCTAGCAACAAGCAGCATCCCGTTGAAAATCGCCATCATGTAAAACGGAGCGCCGTTCGACAGTCTATCAAACAATGCCCCGCCCAGTTTCGTGAGAATCAGGATCGCCGCGCCGCCGCACAGCGAGTACACTCCTGCGATAGATCCCTTCAAGCGCACTCGGGACACCGAGTCCTCCTCGGTGGAGATGCGGATCAGCGGCTCCGACTCCGCGGACTCGTCCTCGTCCGGAGCAATAGAGGGCTCGCGCCGCACCGACCGCGGCAGTTCGACTGCCAGGACACCTTGGCCAAGGGATCCCAGACTGCAGACAATGGCTCCAATTTGGCTGATGCCAATGAGAGCAACCACCAAGAAAATGATGGGGTGGCCGCCCCGTCCATCCAAGTTCTTGAACTCGGGGCTTGCGAGCTGTGGGAGAATGAGGTATCCAATCATGCCGAAGACCGTCGCCACGACGATGGAATAGTTGACCCATCCAGTACGCCCGGAAAGATACCCAAAGAGAGGAGCGCATATCAAGCCCAAGAACTGTGCGACTCCAGTCAAAATCGATGACAAAACGTACGCGGCTCGGCATTCCTTCTTCAGCTCGGGTGACGGGTCGTTCGGCGAGCCTTGACAGTAGCCATTGCTGATGAAATACGTGTTGACGAAAAGGGGGATAAAGAGGGAGATGGCTACCGTAGAAGCCCTCGCGACAAAGCCGCCGAGATAGCCGAGCGCAATCCTGGAGTCTGTGAACCCCAATAGGACAGAGTCTTTCATGAGATGAAGGTAAGGAACCACCTTCTGCCGAGTGTCAGCGACAGTCCAAGCCAGGCGGAAGTTTCTCCAGAGCTCACCTGTCTCTGCGCCCCATCCTCATGGTCCATCCCAAGCCTCTCGAAAACATCGCGTCGGTCTCTGATGCCGAAGAATACTTTCCAACCTTTGCCGTCTTCGCCTTTCAGGTTGCGTAGCCCGACGAAAACAAACACGGCGACGACCAGTGACACAGCACCCACAACGTAGAAGCTGTACGAAACGGCCTCGCCAGGAGTTACGCCGTCAATCTTGCCGAATCTCGCTGGCAGAGGCAAGAATAAGGACAATGCCACAAGGGCACCACATCCCGTAAACAATCCTACATATCCAGCCAGCGTAGATGGCTTGCCGGATTTGGCTGCCGAGTTCGGGCTCTGCACTCGCTCATGCGACAAGCTTCGGGTATACCGCTCGGGGGTGATGGTGATCTCGGACTCAACCGAGAAGGCGGCGCTCAGTCGTGCATTCGGCTTCGCTTTCGGAAGTCCGGGTGTCCTCCAAGGCTCGTCTGCGTCGTCGGTCAACGAGGGGAGTATCGCGGTAACCATGGTGGCCCTGCATTCGTCAGCCCTCGGCTCCGCGAATATCTCCGAGTCTCCCAACTTACGCCGCCGAAGCTCCCACAGCGAAGAAGATGCGCGCCAGCAGCAGCTGGGGGTAGACATTCTTCGCCTGGACGAAGACCGCCAACGCGATGCCGATGATCGCATAGCCGATGACCGCTACCCATCGCACTCCCAAGCGGTCGGATACAAGACCCCATGTCGGACACGCCACCAGGGCGACCAGCTCGTCGACGAAGCCCAGCGTGCCGACGACATCGCCCACGTTCTTCTTCTGGCCGATCAGGTCGGTTATGACAAACGAGACGGAGCTGTTCAGGAAGACGAGGAACGAGATAGAGAAGAGCGAGATGCCGAGCAGATACGTCACTGCCTGTACCGTCGTCGTCGGGGGCGAAAATGGCAGGAATCGCGATATCGATGGCATTGTGTCGGCGATGAATGACCTCTCGGGGCGAGGCGATGACCAGAATCACATCGCGAGGGGGCAAAGTTGAGGGGACAGTTGTCTAGTTCAA
This sequence comes from Tolypocladium paradoxum, assembly GCA_002916505.1. NCBI lineage: Eukaryota > Fungi > Ascomycota > Sordariomycetes > Hypocreales > Ophiocordycipitaceae > Tolypocladium > Tolypocladium paradoxum. Next base: position 8,891 of record PKSG01000106.1, read on the forward strand.
GGGTGACCTACACTTTGAGAGACGCGTGCACGAATGTTGATGTACATGGGCCGGGACGCAATTACCTAAGCCTAGGTAGTGAGCTGAACCCTGGATGTCATCTCCCAGGCTCGGGATGCCATGAGCGGCGGTGCCGTTAGTATCAATAGACACAGTGACTACATTTCCGGATACACTTGTACGAAATTTTTCTTTTCACGGCTTGAACGTGATGTTGTTTCGTCTTCATGGCGTGGCCGAGAGCTGACGCGACTTTCGCGACTAACACGGGCGTCACCACGGGCGTCACCACCAAGCTGCCCGTGAATGAGCTCACCGGTGCCAACACTAATCATGTCCTTCGTACCATCCTTATTGCTCTTACACTGTCCCTTGCACCAGCAAATTAAGCCTTTTTACGCCCATTTTCTCCACTTTCCATAACTCCCATAGATCCCATGTCACCCTACACTGCTGACGGTCCGTGATGGACTCGCCCTCTACCATGCCCACAACACCTTGTGATGAAGCGTCCGCGCCCCCAGCCGCTCAAACTCAAAGGGCGTGATCCATGAGTCGTTGGTCGACAGCTTCGCAAACACGCTGGCGCCTTTCCAGGCTACGACTTGCTCGTCCATATCCCTGGCACTTCTGCTGACCAAGATCCTGTCAGTCAGGTCCGGCCGCCGCGCCTTCAGCTTCTCTTCCAGCACCACGGTGAATTGCGGGACCTTGGAGCCACCGCCAATGACCATGATACTTCCGAGCAGGTCGCGCAGCTTCTTGTCGTCGCTCTTAGCGGCGTTCTGGATACTGGTGAGGATAGCAATGTCGAGGGGCGCCATCGGAAGGACAGAGTCTCTCTCTGCCGCTATTGACGCGGCGCTTCGCTCTGGCATTTCGACAAACATTCCCGGAGGAGCCTGAGAGGCCTGGGACATTTGTCCGGGCACGGGAGTGCCAGCAGCACGTGTTCCGCTCGGAGCGGGACTGTCACCATTGATACCGTCTCTGCCGGATCCGAAGACGAAAGGCGCGGGGACGGGTGTGCCACTTCCTTCCGGCGCCGGGGAACCGGCGTGAGACTCTCCTGGCGTGCCATTGACGCCCTCGCCTCTGCCGAGGAAGCTGAACGGCTGCGATTTTTCCTTGCTTGGTGTTGAAACTTCCTGCTGCAATTGTGACGCTCCGTTGGTGTTGGCGCTCGACGTTATGGACGGCTTCACCAGCGCCAACATCGCAAGCTGTGCCGCAGAGGATGGGTCATCTGGGATTTCCACGTCATAGGCGTTGTATGACCGTTCGACCAACTTCCGCCGCCCTCGCAACTTGACACTATTGTCGAAGATTGACGGGTCAAACACCCCCATTGGGGAAAGAATAACCTCGTCATACGTCTTGAATGCGTACTTCCGAGTAGGTTGGTTGGGCGCCCGAACGTGAAACTGGTAGAGCTGGACCGAAATGTCGGCTTGAGACATGGTGCAGTGCTTGGTCTTGAGTTCCTCGGCCAAGAGGAAGTCGTATCGCCTCTGCAGGTTGATGTCCTGATATGGGAAGTTGTCGTAAAGCATCATCTTGATAAACGTCTCCGTGATGTCGTAGCCCCCGTACTTGAGATTCACCCTCGAGTCCTCGATGCAGAGACCGTCTTCCACGCACGTGACCGACGTCTTCTGCGCTCCCACATCGACGACGCAAGCCTGAGTGTATCCCGCGCCGAACGTCGCAGCCATGCTCTCCTGGACAAAGCATACTCTGCTAAACTCGAACCACGTCATGCAGGACCGCAACACCTGCTCGACGTATCGCTTGTCATATAGATCTGGGATGACAAATACGCAGCTGTACTGCTGCCATTCGCTATTCGTCTTCAAGCCGAGCTCTTGACGGAGCGCTTTGTCCAGCAGAGTCTCGAAGTCGTCGTAGAGATGCTCCTGGCTCGAGTAGTCGTCCTCATTCCACCATCCATTGCGAATTGGCCACCACAGCTTGAACTTGGGATCCGAATCGTCGGGCACACGCAATGCGTCGTTGCCAATGAAGCACGATGCGAGAGACTCCGGGTCCTCGAGGGTCTGGATATCCGTCCACTCGATCTCGAGGGGGTCGTTGTGTTTCTGGATTATTTCGGGCTCCGTTCGACGGTTAAATGTCTGGACCAGCTCCTTGGAGTTTGGCAGCACTTTCCGCTTGTTGGCACGCATCTCTGTCTTGAGCTCACTGCACATCTTCTGGTACTTCTTGGACCACTCCTCCCCGTATTGTTGGTCGGTGGACTTGGCCTCAAACTGCCGCCGAGGGAGCGATTCGTACATTTCAGATTCGGTCTGGGGAAACCTCGTCGCGAGAGTCGTGGGGATGGTCTTGGGGAGGGCGTCGCCGGCGAAGCCTATCCGCAGATTCTGGCTGCCGGGATGGATCACAATTATCCTAGAAGGATCCACGCCGCCAGATGGCGTCGCAGCGCCGTCTTCCTCTGCTAGATCCGGTATCGGAAGCGGCAGTTCGCCATTGGCGGACTTTGAAAGGAGACGGTCGCGATCTCGCGCACTCTGGACGAGTCGGTCGCGCGTTGCGTCGCTCTGGAGTCGGAGGGCAAGGACCTGGTCATCGCGCTTCATGTAATCGCTGGCTTGCGCATTAGCCCAGCCTCGGGGGGCCTGCCATGACAAAACTCACGTGTAGTAGTTCTTCTGGTTGATGGGCGTCACGTCCGGCCAAGTCGTCAGTCTCATGCCATTGTCGGTCCTCTCCAGCCCTGGGCAGCGACATCGTCAGCGACATCGTCAGCGCCATACCATGATGGGAGGGCGACCCGGGTAGAGATGGACATACCCTCTCGGAGGAGGACCCTCTCCGACACCTTGCCGACCATTGTGAGATGCTTGCCGCCGCTGTAGGGGTCGGTCTGGCAAGCCGCCGTTTCGCGAGGGAGTTTAGATCCCTGCGGCGCCGGGAATTTCCCGATGCGGGGCTCTGGACTCTGGACTCGGGACTACGGCTTCACTATAATCCGCCCACCATTCCCCAGTGCCTTGGTAACACAGTGTGACGCCTCGAATGGCCGTGAGTTCGCGTTGTGATGCCCCTTATGTATCGATTATACGAAGTAGAGCCGAGGACATCCGGCGTCATGCCGAGATATGTGAATAACGTGATACGTATTTCCACTGTCTCAAACCCTCGACCGCGGCGCAGAGAGAGATGCCATGTAATTTGGGCCCCGCCGCGTGGCCGAAGGTGGCTGGCTGGCTGCTTGGGCCTCCACGCTCGCCATTCATTTCCCTGAGCACAGATCAATGGATGGTATATACTGTGGCCTCCTGCGATATTCCCGAGCCCATCAGAGCCGTTTGATGCTTGGCGCCTGTCGAAGTTCACTTTGCCCATCGCCTTGTGAAGCCAGATAGCGTGGCAACTTTCGTCTACTCGTCGGATATCGCCCTTCGGCTCAAAGCATCGTGGATCTCGGCACTGGCCGTCCTCGATCTCGACTCGCTACCTTGCGTCGCCGACGCAACTGCGGCCGTCATGTCCAACACCACATCTTCAGCTCCACTGGGCCACGGCAATGGGTCGCTGAAGATGCCCGAGCGCCTGTCGTGGGCGGTGGGGTTTGGCCTCTTCTTCGTCGCCTATGCCACTGTGTGCTCCGTCTTGCGGTTCCGACGCCTCAACGACATACGCTCTCGATACAACTTTCCAGACCGAGCCTCTTTTTCTCGAATGACGCATGCAGACGCCCAAGCGATTATTTATACCGTCTTCTCTTTCGAGTTCCCACTCTTCTATGACCTCGCGTTGCGATATGCCCTGTTCAAGGTACCGTCAATCCACTGCCGGCTTCGTCTGAACCTGGGATAAACTAAACGGTGTTAGACTTATGCCATCGAGAATATCGCGAAACTGCTGGTTTCTGTGAGCGATCTGGCCAAGTCTAGTCAAGCGCCCAAGAGGTAATACCAGCACAAGTCGGCGGGTCCCGCGTTTATAGAACGACGTCTACCTATGTGGATCAAGCTAACACGATTGCCAGATACGAGGATACTGAAATTATCTTTGCCTGGTACATATCCCTCAGCATTCTCCGCTCTGGAACCCTTCTCATGTTGACATTGCTTAGCTTTGCGCTCTTCCCTCCAAGTTCGCCGTTGCTCCACAAGGCCGTGGCCAGGATGAACTATTTGCATGCCCCGTACATCAAGTCTAAAAGAATTCTCAACCAGGACTTGCTCTACGTTCTTTACACCGCAATGGTGGAGCCAATCAGGTTCATTCGTCTCTATGAGTGGAGGTCGCTTACCGAGTTGGAGGTTGCAGCGCAAGCAACGCTCTGGAAGTACATTGGCGACATGATGGGTATTGACTACGCCGAGCAACTTGGGAAGAACGAGTGGAACGACAGTATCGAGTTCATGGAGGATGTCACGCGATGGGCCTGCAAATATGAAGACAGTTATATGCTGCCCTTGCCAGAGGTTCAACACATCGGTGCCGTCCTCGTGGACCTGCTCTTATCAGCATATCCCAAAACGATGCGGCCGCTCGGGTACCAGATGATCTTGGTCCTCATGGGTGAGAAGATGCGATATGCTTTTGGGTGCGTCTTGAATCACCATTGAACAATCTCATCCTCTGGGCTGACCTTGCATCAGCTTTCAGGAGCCTGGGGTGGCCATATCGGCACTCACCTACGTCCTCCTGCTGTCGAGACAGATATTCATTCGGTACCTCGCCTTGCCACGGCTCTCTCCTATGCGATACGTCGCCGATCCAGATCCCAAGACGGGTCGGATGCACCACACTCACTACCTGAAGGAGCCGTGGTACACTCCCGCGACGATGTGGGCTCGCTGGGGGCCCGTTGCGTGGGTCACGAGAGCGGCCGGCGGAATGATTCCTGGCGATGGCGGCGCAGAAATGAAGCCCGAGGGTTTCCTGTTCGAGGACCTTGGGCCTCGATGCCAGATGGGACAGGGGTACGAGGAGACGGCGCAGATGGAGGAACAAGTGAGATTGGTGACGACTCGGACGGGGACATGCCCTTTCTCTATCCCTGCGTAGGCGTGAATGACAGGATCACGACACAGGATTGCGAGAATTCTCAATTACGGTAATGGACATTGTCTGGGGGATTTGGCGCGGAGGATTTGTATGGACATGTGAAGGACTCCTGCGTCTTAACCTCAAGTTGGTGAGGGGCTGGTTAGACACAAAACCACGACGATTACACACGACGCCATGACTCTATTACACTCTTGCTGATCACGCGAATTGTGAGTCTCAAGTCAATGTGACGAGTCTTGGAGAGGAAATGGGTTGCGGTATTCCATTCAAGGCAGGTGAGGCAGGTGCAGGGTAGGCTGCAAAGTCACCTGACGTAGCCACCAATGACGTTGTCACCTGTCCATACTCGTAATTGAGGTCCAGCCACAAGGGCCCAACCTCCCCCGTCCTTCCACCAACGACCACCACCTTTCCTGGAACACCTTGCCAGAGTCACAGAGCATCATCAGGCAACATCTACACATCGCGATACTGCTGACGAAGCGTTCCGTGCCAAGTCCATTCCTTACATCACCATCAACAACGGCAGTTGGAGTGGGGAGCCCACCATCGTATCATCCAAGATGCCTGCCATCCCGGTATATAGCTCCAGTCCGATCAATGCCTCACAGGCATCAGGCGTTATCTCCCACACCAAACAGCCGGAAGGATCGCGACCAAATCAGGAGACCCCAGACACGCGTACAGCAGCGAGTGGGCAGCAGACGTGCCCGCCAGCAAAGCCCGGAGCCGTTCCTTCGCTGCCTGTGCAAACAGCTGCGCCTCAGCCATTCGCCAGTATTCAGCCTACGCATACGTCGAGCACCGGCAGTCCACCTGCTCCGCAGCCAGGTGCTGTCCCTGTACCGCCAGGTGGAGCGAAGTATGTCCCACCGCCACCAAAGGCGGGAGAGTCGGTTCAACATGCTCAGCCGCCCCATACGACAACAATGCCCATGGCACCCCAAATGTCGTATCAACCGCCCGTGGCGTCGCAACCAATTCAAGGCCGCTCCTCAACTACGACGGCTGCGCCAGCCCCACGGATGGGAGGCCCATATCCAACGTCCCTGCAGGAACAGAATCCAGAGAGCTACTCACACCCTCCGGGGTACCGACAAAACGTCCTTGCGTCAGAGTTCAACAGCCATCAGCGGGTGGCGCACCATGCGTCAGTTGACGAGGACTCCAGGATGATCCCTTCGTTTGGCCAGGATGGAGAGCAGGGAGTTTGGGACTCGGCCAAGAAATGGGCTGCGGCAGCCGGAGAAAGCCTCGCCGCCGCGGAGAACGAAGTTTGGAAGAGGATCAACAAGGACTAGGAGCTGGTTCTGGGCCGAGCCAAGCCGCCAGAGGATTGGCTTGAAGACCTTGTCCGTCTGTCTGTGCAGGCGAGCGGGAGCATGTAACGCAACATCAAAAGCGTTGGCTGCCGAGAAAATCGCCGCGATGGGGGGAGGGGGCCCAATATGGGGCCATTCACTCGTTCTAGTTCGTTCTATTCGTGAAGGCAGGCAAGGGATTCCCTGGAAAATCTGTCGACAGTGGCGAACTAGGCACCGCCATCTGGCATCGCCGGCCATCCCATGAAGGAATGGGTTCCAGGCCGAAGATCAAACAGCACCATACGCGGCCGAGAGAACAGTTACTTGGGTCCGCTAGGCCGAAGCGCGTGAAGCTCGTCAAGAGCTTGAATTCGTCATTATGAAATAGATGGTGTGGATGGTCTGCCGGGATGACGTGGCAACGCGGTGCAGGCTATCCCTCGAGTTTTCAAATCCTTCGGTGATGGACGACAGGGCGCTCGATGCCGGCCCGAGGAGGAACTTGGGTCGCTGCCCTATTTGCCAGACGGAGGACTGTTGTCATGCACCAGAGCCGACGGCAAGTCATGCAAGCAGGTACGACCACGTTGGCGCATGAAACGAGACGATCATCTGCTTTCCCCGGAATCGCGGCTGGACACCTCAGATTACCACGTCCCGGTATTGGAGATCTCGTCCCAAAATCTCGGATGGAGCGCCGCGGGACACCCTGGCAACATTGCTATATTGGAGCCACGCGACGTGTGGTTCTTAGGAACATGAGGCGCATGGCTGGACGAATAACGCAGAGAGGGGCGAGCCAGGAAAACTCACCGAATTGGAAAGGACAGCCCCGGCGCTGCGTGAGTGCGTGTTGTTGTCCCTCAGAGCTTACCGAAGGGCGGCATCGATGGGTGGAGAAGGACATGAACTGATAATCATGGCGCCATTTTGCGCCCGTCGAGTTGAGTGTGTTGGGGTACTCCGTACGTACTCGTAACCATAGCAATGGTCCGTCGGGTAGAAATGTCACCCAGGGCTCCAGCATCATGAGCATGACAGATAGCGGCAGTCGAGCGAGCCCACGACGGTGGCTCCCTCTCAAACGCTGAGGGGAATTGATTTCCACGTCGGCCACTCCGGTATCCGCGCCGTGACGTGGACGTGTAACAGAAGAGGATTTTGGGTACGGAGTCGCACCAGGCTGAGCTGGGGTTGAGAGAGGGTGTTCTGTTGTCGTGGACCCCAGCCTGGTGAGACAGATCTGAGACCGCAAGACCCTGGCCAACCCCCATGCCGCCCGAAACCGCCAGCCACGGCCGATGCGCTGGTAGGGCTGCCGTCTCTGTACGAGTACCTACCTCGTGCTGTTAGTCCCGTTTTAGCCCAAGCATGACAAAATCCCTGCCTTGCCCGACTGGAGCAGCTACGCCGATGTAGACACTGTTCGTGTGAGTCCCGTTCTGTCCATTTGTGGGAGCACAAGGTGGAAACTGCGAATAATCGGATCGGCGTCGTCGATGGCAACGGGCCGGACATGGGCCAGAGCCTTGATCTTGGCGGTGGCCTCCTCGGCCTGGTCGTCGGTCATGGCCAAGCTTAGAAGCCTGTGATGGGTGGCTTGAAGGAGGTGTTGGCCTCGACGGCGTCGGCAACTAGATGCTCAGTCTCAGAGAAGCACATCAATGCTCACCTCCATAGGTACGGAATAATTCTACTGAGCTTGTACTTGGTCTCGACGTAGTCGGGGCTCGTGACCACGATCAGTGTCGAGGAGATTTGTTGCTGTTCAAGTTCAACACCGGAAGAGGCGAAGAGCGATTTTTATTTGGTCTGAGCTGACTGACCGATTCAGAATTTCAAACCTTTGGGCTGGTCTTGCGGTTACAAAGTAATAATACGTAGAGGCATGCAGCAAGGGCAGCGTTGGGCGGCGACGTCTTTTCTCCACAGCATCCCCGCTGCCGCCCTGCCGGCTTGCAGATATGTTCAAGCCTCCCGCCGAAGTCATCATTGGCCAATTGACGCCAATCGGGCTGCAACTGGGCAGACAGCCTGGGACGTTTGCTTATGCGCATGCCGAGAGCGGAGAGCGCTGAGCTCGCAGATAGAGAGGTAGGTATGTATGACATGGTCGCTCACACGCTCATCAGCGACAAGACACAGTCCAGTCGTGGTCTTCTACATTTTCTCAATGCACCGGATGGATTGAACTGAACTGGCATGGCCGGGCACGGAATCAGGAACTCGTTGCTTTTTGGCAACCTCGCCAAGTAAGAATCTCTCGATCTGTCATCCAACCGTGATGAGCTTTCTCACGACTTTCGGACGCTACTTCCATGTTCACCAACACCGTCAATGACGAAGGCCGTCGGCGAACCGACCTGGTTGGGGAAGCACTTTCGACCACCACTGGGTTCAGCCTCCATGCCATTTTTGGCGGTGTCCTGCGCTTCCCTACGGCTATCCTTGGGACAAGGTATGTGCGCTGCGAGTTTGAAGCTTGAGGTCTGGACACCGAGTCGCTCATGGTGGTGACCAGAATGCTCGCCCCGCCCTTGGCCTGCTCGTGTCTGAGCGTGCGTCCTGGCATTGGCCCTGCTGCGTTCCTGAGCCTGTTATTAAGTCATCAATTCCGAAATGATGGGTCTCCTGCATCGTCACCTAGAGTCTAGACGCCACTGCCGTCTGCCGTGCAGGGCAGGGCCACACGCCAGGGCTGCCGAGTCTGGCGCTGCTCAGCCACTCGTCGTGAGTCGTGACATCGTGGGCTCCGAAAACCAGGGCGACCTCACAGGATGGTTACATCTGCTTTGTGGGCCCGTCGCCAGCAAGATACCTTACAATACCTGTACGGACTATTTGTGTACTCGTGCTGCTCCGTCAGGAGACAAGCATTTCCTTGGCAGATTTTCTGCCAGTAAAGTATATCTCGCGCAGCCAAGCCGGCTCGAGAGCAGAACCACATCACCAGGCCCACCCTGGCTGCAACCCCAACATATCTGTACGTACTCGAGAGTCGCAATACCTTGCTGGCCCCAGCATCTGCTGCTGTCACAGGGCGCGTGTCAGGTCATGTACTCGTACGGAGTACGCAGTCTGCATCCGTACCCAGAAGGCTGCTTCGTACGTACGAGTACATGGCCAATAAAGACACCCCTGAACAGATAGGTGCTGAGATTCCAAGTAGCGTTTCTGCCGTGAGAACTATGTTACAGCTAATTTTAGCTGTAGGGAAGGTCCCGACAGGGCAAATGATTTCGTACATCGTAAATACTCGTAGCTCTGGATGGCCCTTGCTCGGACGAAAGATTGGGCCCTACGCAGACAACTACACAGACACTTCGCACATTCTGGTGATGGTCTCCACTCATAGTCTGTGCTGTCAGGCAAGGCACACGCACCCGCCTCACCGGATGGCCGAGGACTTGTCGGCGGGGAGATGCTGCGGGAGGTTGGGGCGGAGAACCGTGGTACGGAATGAACCCAGTACTGCTGCTGCTGCTGCTGCTGCTGCTGCTGCACCATTTGATGCATCTCACAGCCGGCTGGATGGTTTGGCTATTGGGCCGGCATCAGCCCTCGTCTCCATGCAAGGAGACTCGTCTTTTGGGTTCCTTTGTCCAGCAGGAGATGAGACAAGTCACCTCCTCCTAGCTTCTACCCTCTGCACCTAGAGTTGGCCTCCCGGCTGAGCTCGCCGTTCGGCTCCCAAAGTCCATCCCGCAGATTTGTAAGATGGTTGGACGATCTGACTGGATCCCGTTGTCGGCTGTCGCTCGACTCTTGCTGACAACCCCCCTCCCATCTCGGCCACCCACTTCCTGGTTTTCACGATTCCGAGTCCGCATCTCCACTTGGTACATGGCAAACTCCGTCTACGCAATAAACACACACTTCTCTTTTGTCTTTCGTCTGCAACTCGGGGCGCCCACTGACTCCATTCTTGACGTGTGCAAGAGTGGCCTTGCTCCAGTCCTCTGGACTCTGAACCCCTGACCCCTGTTCCATTGGCATCTGCCTGGGAGTTCTGCCGGGCGCCGCAGCACGCCCTGTCTGCGGGCGGTGAGTACAAGTAACTACAGCAAAGGCTACCTACTTCGTAAGTACTTCGTATCTTACGATAGGTACCTAGCCCCGAGACGACTCGTCTCCCCAACCACACACGCATCCATCATCGACGATGTGGGTACACATGGTCCATACGTAGCACTGTGCCCCAGCAGACAGGCATTTTGGGCGCCCTTTGGAGCGGGTGCCGCTATTACGCCGGGGTGTTGACTGAGTCAGGCCCGGTTGTGCGCTGGCCTGAGCGCCGTTTCCGTTTTGGCTGACCGTTTCCGTACGTTTACTCGTACTGATCAGGCGTTTGTGCGAGTACCATCGATCGACGTGATGTTTACATGAAGACTCTTTTACCTTGATTCCACTTATGCTTATGATTTAGGGATCGTGACCCTTGGGACCATGGTTGGGAGCATGGGTGGGCATGGAAAGGCACCGTTGATGGTTGATGTCCGCCTCGCTGGCTCAATGGAGCAACTGCTGATGTTTGGTTGTCACCTCGTGAGTGGTACACGCAGTAGCTGATGCCTTGGGCATGTAGGCAAGGGTGGGTGCAATCCAACAAGGAGTTGTCGAGAGGTTGGGCCACTGGAAGGCTGCCAACTGCCGACTTGACGAATGAAAGGAAGCGTATTATTCCATGATTAGCGTGCCTCTGACCTCCAGCTACTGGTTATCCGACGGTGCTCGGCTGATGGGAAGGGATCCCATCCCGTCATCATCATTCTCGAAGCTTCAGCCTGCATACGAGTAGGTATGCAACACGGGAGACACTGCGCCGTCTACCTTGGGCAAGTACGAGCACTCGGTGAATATGTGGAAGGCGCCGTACAGTAGCTCGCGAGCTATCGGTTTCACGAGCAGCGAGGCTTTGCTGCACCTGAACTGACTGACCGAACAGCTCTTCGCAGTCAAACTCTGCGTACAGTGCCGGTCGTACATGAGAAACGAGAACTTTTACTCGAAGCGGAAGCGCTCGAATGACTCGGCAGGCGGCTGCAAAGATTCAGGCATTATGTGCGTGATGTGCTCAGGGGCTGCCTGCACGGCACCCACCCCGCTGAGGTACGAGTACGATGCCGTTGAGATGGTTTGCATGATTATTCCAATCTCAAGTTGCCCAGCATACATGGCCAGCGCCGCTCGTGAGACAGGGTCGCAGCTGCTTCGCGGCAAAACCGTCGAATGCTCCCTCATTACAGCTTCGTCTAGATATTTACCTCGGAAACGGTCGATACCTTATCCTTCCAAATACCAGGGGTCCCAGTGAACTCGCTCGTCACCAGCGGCATGGGAATTCCGAATTACCGGCGACAGGGCAGACCATTCACCCCAAGGAGAAACTCCTTCCGGAAGACGTCCGAACCCATAAAATCACGCCAACACGGCTTGGCACCTGGGCTTCACTTTCTACGTTTGGGCAATACGGAGAGTAATACTCCGTACTCGCAGGTTCCTTTGTCTCCATAAGACGTGGGTATGAGCCCCCCACGTCTTGCTTGACTATTGAGCCAGCCGAGCCCGGTCTGACGAGGTAAGGTAGGTAAGTTGCCGCGAGACAAAAGTACTGTGACTCGTAAACCTACGTACCTGGCTTGATCCATGCGGGCTTCCATGTGCCGGATTACCTGGTTTCGACAAGTTTCTAGAGGCCGAGGGCCGGATTGGGCAATGCCAGTGCAGGCAGTCTACCGCGGGCACGTCACGCTTCCCCGTGAGCGAGCTTGGGGAATAAATGGCTCGATACATGGCCTCACAAGGAACCGGCGTGTCGGGGCTCGGGGGAATGGGATCCGAGTTTGGTATTCAGGTGCCGCGGCGCATACAACGGAGTTCGGCGGTTGAGGCGGAGGGATGGGACGACGACGAGGATGCCGAGTTTCTCGCGATGCCGGGGCAGGTACGCACTTGTTTGGGCTCGACAGCCGACAGTCTGCAGTCGTGCAGAAACTCGAAGCGCGCATAGAAGAACAACCCAAGGTCTGTTTGTCTGCCATGTCTGGGGAGGCAACGGAAACGCGTGAAACCAAGGCCATGCAGTCGTCGGCTGAGCGATAGGTCGACGGACCGGACCTGCGACCCAGAGGCGAGCCTCCAAAGGCCCAAAGGCCCCAAAGGGCAATGTTCGAGATCGCCGCGGGTTGTCTCGAGTCGAACCTTAACAGGGTCTCGCGCTCTGCCGGTGGTTGTTGCATCTCATGTACCGTTTTGACCCGCGGCCGGTCCAGTGACGCCAGTGAGACGGCCCACTGGAGCACCCGACTGGATCCGGGCAGAGAATGCCAGTGGGCCGCTAGGCCCTAGGGAGCAGTGCTGCAACGTCAGCAGCGGCGACTGGCTGCTGCAGGCCACAGCGGCGCGGTACCGCCTGCCGTGGCTGTCGCTGCCTGCGGCTGCCAGCCAGGAAGGCGGGACGGCACAGAGCGGCAAGGAGAAGGCGCAGTGGGATTGGGTGTTTCCAGGCCTGCACATGCCTGTCTCCCGTGGATTTTTATTTTCCCGGCGGTCCGTGGTGGGCCGCCCCCAACTGACGACTCGACTTCACCACTCACCTACTCGTACTCGTACTCCGTACATCCATCCATCCACCCACCACTTGCTACGGAGCAGGCTCACACACCTGACAACTTGAAACCTGGAACCATGTCGAGGCTCCATCCGTCCTGGACTCCTTGTTACTTGCGCGCCCCGGCTCGGCCTGGTCTGGCCAAGCCTAGCCCTTACCGCTGCAGCTACTGCAACCCAGTGGTTGTATGTACAGAGCGCCACGGACGTGTGAGGACGGCGTCGTGTGGGATCTCGCAGCGCATCCACAATCATCCTGCGCCGTGCCCGCGCGCCCGGCAGACAGAGACGCGCCCGCGGGCAGGCGGGCAGAGACAGCGACGGCCAGACAGACACCAAGACGCAGTCACCGCGCCAGATACCGAGTACACCCGCACTCAACCTTGAGCTTGGGCCCTGGCCTTGCCGACACACCCCCAGACCCCCCCTCCCTCTCCTCCTCTCTGCGTCGGTACCGTACCGATCACTCCGTACTCCCCTCTGCGCTCCCCGAGTTTTACAGTACAGACCCGGAGGGACTGGTGAATCCGGCTCAGCTGGTACCGGCGTTCCGAGCCTGACCTTGCTAGCACGACGACGGGGCTCCTGGATGCCCTTGACCATGGCAGTGACACTGACTGCCGGGTACTCGTACAATGGCGAGTAGCGGGCATGGAAGCCGGCCGTCCTGTCCTGTCCTGTCCTGTCCTGACCCGACCCGTCCTGTTCCCTGACTCTGCTGCATCTGTACCTGACTCCGTACCCGTCGTCGTCGTCGTCGTCGTCGTCGCATCTTATGACAGTCGCCATCCCATGGCTCTCTCCCTACTCTTGTCGATGAGTGAGCTCAGTCGTGTGATCACCCCCAATATACTTTGTCGGTTCCGAGCCCTTTGCTGGCCCAACGCTCTTTCGTCTTGCCTCATCCTGGCCCCTTGTATTCTGCTCTTAATATCGCTCGGTCTATATTACACCCAAGTGCTGGCTCTCTCCTCCTTCGTTCCGGGACGGCCGCTCGACCACGGGGCCATCTTTCCACCGAGCAGGCCGAGGACAAAACATCCCGCGCCGATCCTCACCATATCAAACTCACTCCCTCTTAAGAACCGTACTGTCCTTTACTTTCGCTGGTTCATGTCGATGCTCGTGCGGAATATAACTTACGCTCCCTACTCGATTCACTCCACGACCCTCGTTCATCCCGGTCGCGATACCACCCTACTGGCACTTTGTTCTTGCGCAACGCTTGCCAAGTAAGTCGGGATTCCGCTCAGGCGTCCTCGGTTGTGTCGTTTATATGACACACCTTCACCCAAAGGCCTGCCTTTATTTAGACATGCATGGCTTTTGCCCACTCATCTGCCGGTTGCTAACGAACCACCACCACGCAGGCGCCTGCTATTCTTGACCAACAACAGCTTCCTTGAGGTCTTTTACGCGAACTTGTCGCTCTCTTCATTTATCTCGCTGAGATCCTTGCCTGGGCCATGGAATCTAGCCAGGCGGAACTGTACGCCTCCTCTGTTCCCCAGTCTTCCTCTGCTATGATCTTGCTCACACAGCATGCGGCAGAAGGCATCAGGTGCAGCCGCACCACTTCTACTACAATACCGCCGACGACAAGCTGCAATCACCGGGCCCACATCAGGCATATCCTGTGGCGATGATAGACGGAAGCGGAGTGCCTACGACCGAAGGGATGGCGTCTGCGAATGCGCCGTGGATGACACCGCCGACCTCGCAGCCGCGCCGGCGGCCCACGACCATCTATCCAGGCCTGTCTTGCTGCGTTGGCGATGAATGTACGGCGATGCCAAACTGGGACTCGTTGTCTCTGCAGCCCGGACCCGACGACGCGACGTCTCGACCCGTCTCCATGCACCCGGAGCTCCTCCCCCTGGGCATGGCTAACAGCAGTGAGTAGTTTCAGGTTCGCTTTCACGATCCGAGCTGACCAAGTACAGGCCACTGGACCCAGAAGACTTGCGAGGAGAGCCTTGATTTTCATGGACTGGATGTGGACGGGGCCATCGGTCAGGCCTACACCACCGATGAAGCTGTTCCCATTATTGACCTGAGGTTTTCGAATCCAGCGCAAGACGGACAGTCATTGAACCTGGACGGCAGCTTGACTCGCCGCAGAATGTCCGGCTCGTCGCCTACCACGTCCGGCGCCATGTCGGACCTGCCATCGTACGACGACTTCTCAACCGCCCTGTCTGAAGCGCCATCGTACAGCTCAGACTACCCTACGACGTCGAACCGCAACTCCATCATGTCCTCGATACACATATCGCCTGTGCCGTCGCCGGGCATGGCGCCCCATAGCAGGCCTGAGCAAGTCAGAGCGCATAGCCGCGGCCGGGCATCACCATCCCCTCGCCCGAGCATGCGATCAGTCCCGTACAGCATCGAGGGTTCGGAGAACCAGCGGTGGTCAACGGGATCGTATGCTCCATCACAGAACCGACGGCATTCTCCCTTTGTGTATAACAGCACGCTCGAAATCTATGGAATGTCCCAGCGAATGTCATATCAGGGGCCCCCTCCCACGACGCTTGCCACGCAGCCGCAGACGCTGAGTATTGGAAACTTCCACGGAGGGCCACGGGCACCATACATGATGGCTGAGCAGCCGATATATCAGAGAAACAGCATGCTCCTTCCATCCCAACCTTTCCATCCTGACGCGCGCCACTTCGAGCAGCCGACTCCGTTGCCATCACAGGGCCTGTTCAAGATGCTGCAGAGCAATGGGGGCCCGCACACGCTTCACGGACACTATACCGACCTGTCGGATCCTCCCGATCTGTTTGCGTCGCTGCAAGAGGAGCAGATACCACCACCAGTGGAGGACATGAACCCCTCAAATCCCGACATGATTCCCTACGAGCAAGACCTGAGATTCGAGGGCGACTTGTACACTCCTAGATGGGTTCGCGGTCACGGCAACAAGCGCGAGGGCTGGTGTGGAATCTGCAAGCCAGGGAGATGGTTGGTTCTCAAGAACTCGGCATTCTGGTACGACAAGTCCTTCACGCATGGAATCAGTGCCGCTACGGGTAGTCCTTTTCAGGAGCCGCTGGACACGAGACGGATGGATGGCAACCCGGACGTCTGGGAGGGCCTCTGTGGGAGCTGCAACGACTGGATTGCTCTGGTGAGCAGCAAGAAGAAAGGTACCACGTGGTTCAGGCATGCGTACAAGGTAAGGGTATTAGTTTAGAGCCAGGGCGAGGAATACGGGCTGACCTGCCATAGTGCCACTCTCACCCCAAGATCAAGGACGCGCCAAAACGTCGCCGGGAGACCTGCCAGGCCCGAGCACTGGCCGCCCAGACTTCGAAAAGCAAGCCGGACACGCAGCGACCGGAGACTTCGCAGAGCGGGCCCACGTCCGCACCGATGGCACAGGTCCACGCGCAATCCCGGCCCCAAAACCAGCTGGCTCCGGTCCCGACCCCTGAGCCACTCCGCCTGCCCAGCGCGAGGCTGCCAACGTCGCTCCTAAGCTCCACAAGCAGCTAGGGAAACATGATCTAGAGTCCAAGATTGTCCCCTTTCTGTACCGACGACCTTGTTCTGAAATTTTCTTTGTCTGGTTACGGTTTCCGGATTGCTCTGTTTTGTCAACGCCGGATTGAAACGAGAGTGAAACGAGCTCATGATTTGTGGCACAACGCGTATGTGTGTTTTTCACTGAACTGTTCTACGATAGATGGGGTTCGGCCATGGTTTGCGCTGGTTTTGCTGAACCAGGGGGTATGCAAGGAATTGGGATGTGGTGGAACGGACCTTTGGTTTCACGGCGGTGCCGTGGTTCAGGCTGGGCGTCCTCTAGTTACTCTGTCTATGTGGCTGTCTCTCTGCTTTCTCTTTTTTCTGTACTGATGTCGGGCCCCAAGAGGCGGGGAGAGGGCGCTTCGGCAACGCCGTGGCCAAGAGCTTCCACGATGCCCGGAACTGGCTGGGTCTGGGAAGAGCGCCAAATCGTCTTGTTTCAACGTATTGCAAGGTAATACTGGGGACAACGTTTCCTGTCGTGTTGGATGGGTAACAGGGGCTCGATGGATTGGGGTTGTTTGTGTTTGCATGGGCAGCGCTGGCGGGGTGGATCAAGACAGCATTAGGTAGATGGAGGGCCACAGAGCGAATGAGCATTGTTTTCTGTCCTGTGCCTTTTCGGACCGAATATTGCTGTTATTCTACGAGTGCTTCTAGAACTCAGCCTGGGCAGTGCGTGCGTCGTCTGAACCCGGATGAAGCAAAGGGGGCGACGCAGGCAGGGACTTGGGATACCAACAGCCCCAGCTTCATCGCCCACAGACCAGTCAACCAGCCCAGACGCCCTAACCGAGCGCGCCAGATGTACAAGCATATTACTCGACGACGCCTCGCCCGCCGTGGCCCCTGATGCTCCAAGCGCTCCCCCCCCCCC
>PKSG01000106.1:26355-59512 GCA_002916505.1 Tolypocladium paradoxum
GCAGCACCGCCCCCCTCGGCAATCGCCCTCGCCTCGCCTGATCTGCGAGGCAGCGCAGGCGGACCAGGGGCAGCGAGCGAGCCCAGCCCACATGGCCGTAGATGCATGGAGGGGGGGCCACTGAGGGGTCCTCTTGATGGCGCGGGGGATATCCTGGCGCTACCTGGGACAAGGACGGGCCGGTCTATGCGGCGTGAGGCTCAAGGACCACGGTGGAAGGGAGGGCGTTTGATGGAGGCCCAACTGTTGAGGTCTATTCCCGCATGAGTCCCGCCGTGAGGGCTTTGGAGGGTGCCGCGATACTCGGCTTGGAAGTCAGGCGAGGATTATACAAGACTGCTCTGTTAATGTAAGCATGGGAGCCGGACGAACCTGGAATGGTCAGCAGAAACAGGGTGATTCGGCGTGGTCCAATAGTTGCGCTGCTACAGCACAAGAGCTCCGTCGACGGACAATACCGGATCGAGTGAGGGTTGGCTCAAAGTCTCAAACTCGCATTGCATGCAAGCACTTTAAGTCGGACCCCTGTCAACTGGCTGGCGGCCACTGGGCACCAATCGCTGTGCAGCGAGGCACGTGTGGTCCAACACTTGTCGCTTCTTGCAATGCCCACCAGTCAACGGTCCCAAATGTCCTGCCTCTGGGACGCAGAATCCGGCCGTTTCCCCCTGCAACCTTCCAGAGAGATGGGGAGTCGTAAAGGCGAGAGTCGGCACAGCGAGGTTTCCAGGCCAAGCTTCGTTCCGGACTTGGCGGCGCGAGTTATTTACCACTCGGTGGCACCGGCGCCGGAGAGACGGCTAGTTTCGTTATTGGCTCCCCTAACGAGCACCATCTGGGCGTTGGTGGAGAGATGCAGATCAGACGTCACCGACAGAGCATAGCCCCTCCATTCAGCTCGGCCCAGACGATGAAGCTATGCTGTATTGGGGCACGGGATTTGGAGGCGGACAGCTGGACGTCTCATCTTGCCTTCAGTGGGCTTGAGAAGAAACGGCGTTGGGTTTGCCAATTGTCACGGTGCGTCCTGAGAAAGCAACTGTGCAAGTGGCAACAAGGTTCAGACGGAAATCCGGGAAAGTGGCGCTGATGCAGGTACGGATGTGTGGTGGCTTGAGAAGGGGCCTCTGGAGGTATGACCAGAGTTCATATCCACCAGGAGTCCGGGCGAGATAAGGTCCATGGGCACCCGATGGTACGTCGTATGGAAGCCGGATGTTGCTCGGCGCCCGGCGGGCTGAGACATGTGTGTGCTGGATCTGTCTAACAATACTCGGTAGCTTGAGGACGGACCGAATTATCACCAGATGGGCTGACCCTTCTCGCATCCAAGCAAGACGTGTTTCTTTGCCGAATTCGTCCCATCAAGTGGCCCCAGCATGGGCAAAAACCAAGGCACAGCCCGGACCCTTTCCCGGTTTGTCGAGGACCGACGTCTTGAACCGCGCAGTAGTGCGCCTCTAACAAGCAGTCCGGGGTGGTGTTGGTTGATCGAGATCCGCCCGAGCACCGCCGATATGTTCGCTGCCAGTCGGGAACCGCCTCGGCCAGCGAGTGCGCCGTCCTCTGCAGCTCCTGCGGCTACAATGGGTTTCTCGTTGTCTGGTCAAACAAGACGGCTTCTCGTTTGGGTAAACGCCGTCCCGAAAAGCGGCCCGGTCGGGGCCAGCGGCTGCGGTTGGCGCTTTGGGAGAAACAGACTTTGCTGGGCGCTCTCAGACCTGCGAAAGGACATGGCGCACGAGGAACGCGGGGAATGGTGGTTGAAGTGGACGGCGGCTGGCAATCCTGGCGGTTGGTTGATAGATGCCGATGCTCCGCGAGTCCGGTGCACCACAGCAAACTCCTGAGTCTTGTGCGTGTGTGGGCCTGGAATCGAGGCCGACCCGAGGCGCTAGACATGTGGGCGTAAAGTCTACCATGAATGATGACATTGATGAGGGCGGCATCGTGTTTCCTGTGAGCTTCCCAGCCCTTGAATCCGCGCGGTCGCTGTTGGTTTCCTGCTCAGCCGGCAGTAGCGGATGGAACCTTTGTAAATTAATGCCATCTTGCAGGCGAGACGCACAGGAGCGAGGGATCTAGCATCGCCTCGGTACTTGGCGGTGCTCTTCATTTCCTCCGTCTCTGCTACCTCATGCAGGACGGGCGCGGTGCTGGCGACGAGACGAGACAGCTCTGCCGAGTGTCTCGAGCTCTTGTCCTCCCTTCGGTGCTGTGGCCTCGAGGGACCCGACGGCTTTGCCCTGGAACGTTGGACCTGTCGCCAGGCATGGGGCGAGTTCGGCGACGGCTGCGTGAGCGAGCAGCGAGAGTGGAGGAAATTTGGAGGGTCGATGGGGTAGAGGGCCAGCTTACCGCGTCAGGCAAGCGCCGGACAAGCGTTGCAGCCATCATGTCATGTGTATGGGATGTTGATGGCAAGGTTGGGTTCGATGGCTGGTGTGCCGTGGTGTTGCAACTTGGCCTGCTAGTGCATCTGCACAGGGCTGCAGGCTGACGCGACCATGATGTGAAGCCACAGCCTCGGGCACATCAAGTGAGGTGCCGCAGAGCCAGCCGCATGAATTGTTGAGCACTTAGGGGCGCCGCTCGCAGTGGCAGGAGGCGGTGCAAGACAGAGTTCCGCGCGAAAACATGCACCGGGGAGAGTAAGTGATGACGGCTATGTTTGCGAATATAGGAAACGGGCGTTGTGGGGAAACAGACAGCAGCCCTGGAGGCAGCGGCCACTGCTGGACGCCGAGCTGGCAGTGAGGCACTGACTGATCGCTGGGTCTTTAAAAGCCCATGCCCTTGACCCCTGTCAGGCCGACGCAGCTGGTCGAGTGGCTCCCACCGCACGCCGCCAGAAATTATTTACCGTGCGAAGCCCGCCCGCCAACCAACCCGCCCAGGCCGTCTTCTGCCTAGAACGACAGCACCATCACCACCACCGTGCCTGGTACCTACCGGCCGTGCCTGATACCGTCCACACGTCTTGTGCTATTCGTACGAGTAGCCACTCCTCTCTCGTTCCCATCCTCCCCCTCTCTCTTCTTCCTCCACCCGTGGCCGCACATTTGCGCCCTGGTTTTGTGGTCCGAGTGAGTCTCTCTCCCTTGCCTCGCCCTCTGCCCAGACCGCACCAAGGTACAGAGCTGACCGCACTTGTGCCCCTCACGCAGCTCCTTTAGACGTTGATGATCTCCTTGTTCCTGTATGATTGCCAACGGATTCTGGATTGCGTGCGTGCCACGAACCTCTGCCTCGTCGAATCTACAAATCCTGAACCTCGACTTTTCCCCGGCCCGCCCGCACGTCTCTGTCCGTCGTCACTCCGTCGTCCGTCCCTCTGTCTGGTTGGCGCTCGCTGGTTTGCCTGTCGGGCCTCGAGCACATGTCCCTGCCACTGTGAGCATCCGTGATTGGATATATACGCACGCAGTGCCTTTGGGTGGTCGCGGCAGCCCGAGGTTTCGAGCTTGTCACCTGGGATGAACGTGTTGGGCCGTAACCGACTGCAATCCACAGCGCTGCTATGAGCGAGCATCATCTGGCTTCCAGGCAAGGCTACTACCTCGCCCTTCCTTTCCCCTCCCATGCTCCGTGTTTCACGTCTTGGCTGACCGCGTCTTTTGTCCAACAGCTTTGGAGATCCAGAAGCCCAGCCGTTCACCGCCAAGCAAACCCCCCCTTCTGCCGCCTTTCCCAGCCCCGTATTCGAGACTCCCAAGCAGTACCAGGGCTCCTTCGCCGAGACCGGTGGCTTGACGCCGCGATTTGCCGAAGAGTACTCCGTCTTCAACTCGACGCCCGGGAACCTCGGAGGCACCCACGGCCCCTTCGCCGACTTCGCCCCCGCGACGCCGGCGAGCTCTTCAAGGGGTCACAAGCGGCTGCTGTCTGCCGAGGGGCTTGCCGTCGAGATCGCCGCGCATGTAAACCACTTCTCGCCCAATCCGAACCTACCACTGCCTCCCGTCGACCCTTCTCGGCGCCTGCCCTCATCTCCAGATCCCTCAACCATCCCCAAGGCCTTCTCCGCCGAGTCTGATATCCCGTTGAGCCCCACTCTCGCGAGACGTCGGTCGTCCAAGAAGGCTCGGGGGGGAACCATCACCAGGCAGCCGGAGCCATCCCAAGTGATATCGCCGCCACCGACGGCTCGCAAGGGAGAGCAAAAGCTCGCCCCCAAGCTCAACATGCAAAATGACCAGACGTTCGACCAGCCCGACTTTAGTGATCTCACACAGCAAGACATGACTGCCGCCCTCATGGGCAATCCGGGCAACATCTTCGGCTATCCCATGTCCGCTCCGGCGGCTGCGCCGGCTCAATTCTGGGACACCTCGATGTCCATGAGCATGGACCTGGATTTTAACGTCGCCGGACCACACGTCTTCCAGCCTCCCACTCCGTCGTCGCACCGCCACACGGGGTCCTTTGACTGGAACGCCGACATCCAACTCTTCCAGGATTCCAACATCCCGCCCCCTTCGTCGAATCAAGAAAATGTCCAGCCGGTGAGGCGTGAAAGGGCCTTGGCCCCAAAGCCCCCGGTCTCTGAGGCTGCAGCCACTGGCACAAGTGGCTCTGCGGTCCATGCCACGCACCCGACTGCTCTGGACGACCCTTTCCGCATGATCCTTCCGGGGGATGGAGTCGACCCGGGCTTACTGTTCAGCCGTCCCCAGACTTCGGCGATGGACTCGGACTTCAACGCCATGGCCCAGTCTGGGTCCGTCGAGGCAGCTATTGCGGATTCTGGCAGGAGCCAGTCCGGGGGACATGTACGCAAGTCGAACAGCGTCAGGGGGGCGAAGAACGGCAAG
This sequence comes from Tolypocladium paradoxum, assembly GCA_002916505.1. Classification (NCBI taxonomy): domain Eukaryota; kingdom Fungi; phylum Ascomycota; class Sordariomycetes; order Hypocreales; family Ophiocordycipitaceae; genus Tolypocladium; species Tolypocladium paradoxum. Next base: position 31,170 of record PKSG01000106.1, read on the forward strand.
CTGCCAGACCGGGCCATTGCCAGCTCCCCTATTAAATCTTCAGCTCGCCCCGGGCTCGGACGGAGCTACAGCGATAACCGCGGCAAAAGAGGACTCGGGCGAGGGTCACTTCCGACTTTGGCTCCGGCCGCTCGGCCGGCACCGCAAGTAAACAACGGATCTGGCATCTCGGCCGCCAGATCAAGTGGTCGACCGCCAGGGAGACTCTCGCCCTCTAGGACGATGGCTCGATTGTCCAGCCTAGCGTCTATCCCTGAGACGTCTCCCCAATGTCGACCGCGAACCTCGGTGCGGTTTACCATCGATGCTCATGGGCGAGCCAGGGCTGAGACGACACTCGTTGGCGAAGGGCCCGGCCGAGACAGGGGTCCCCCCGGCGGCAGAAGTTCTCTTCGTGTTTCTGCAAGCCGCAGTTGGGACGCATCCGACGACGACTCTTCAACAGACGAGGAGCCGATCGTCATTCCCAGCCGCAATAGCTCATTTAATGCCTCATTCGCGCTTCCAGATCCCCGCAAGCCCGTGGGCTCCATCTTCCATTCTTCCAGACCGACTATCAGCGACACTATGGCAAGCAATTCAGCCAACGATGCTGAGAGCGAAGCCGAGACGGTTGTCAACGAACGGCAGAACAAGGGTGGAGACGCAACCAGCGAGCTGCGCAAGGTAGTAGAGTATCGGCAGAAGCGGTCAAACCAGGCGGAAAGCGCGCGATCACAGCGACGTGTCTCGACTGGCATTGGGAGGAAGTTTTCTGGCGGCATCATCTCACCGACGAGCCTTACGGAGTCGAGCTACGGGTCGGAAGGCCATGGCGTTCGATGCCTTTGCGATAAAACCTCGGCGGACGAGGGAGACGGCTTTATGCTTCAGTGGTACGTCCCCGAGGCATATTCCACGGCAGGAGTTGTGGTCTGATGTGTGCGTAACTAACACCGATCCAGTGAGTCGTGCGACATGTGGCTTCATGGCAAGTGCGTAAATATTACAAAACGGTCCATGTCCGGCATTTACATCTGCGGATTCTGCGCGAACACGGCCAACATGGCGGGGAGGAGGTCTCGAGAAAATGCCTTGGGAATTGGAGGAGGGATGGCGTCACCGCTGGCGAACAAGTCTTTTAGGTCATTTAGGTGATGGCATAGCGACATGGTTTGGGAAACGACTTGTGTACGCTTGATGTTGCATATGAAAGGGAAAGAAAGACAAAACCGGCTCTCTGCCACGACGGGTATTGGGGCAAATGCGTGTATAAATGATACCCTAATGCCTCCTGCATAGGAGTTGTATGAACTGGATGTCATTATTACCTACCATTGATCCATTAGGGTGCCACCGATGACGTGTGAACCAGCGTGATGCAATGATGCAGACAGTCGGCACTTGGACGCAGGCCTCTTTCCGCGATGCATCTCCCTCGGTACGGCGACGGAGTATTACCTGGAGTCTCCGATCTCGGCAGGTGGGGCAGCGACTCATGGAGGGGCATCGACCACGACCAGCCGCAGAAACCCGAAGCAACTCTCCTCTCTCCCGTACACCACAGAATCCCCACCGCTTCGACGTGCCGATTCCTCAAACGACCAGTTGCCCAAAGAAGCGCAGTCCACAATACGTCAAGATGGCGGAGCACAACATCGTGGTGTTTGGCGGCGACCACTGCGGTCCGGATGTATGTCTGGGCTCGTGCCTGAGCTGAGCTTCGGGGAGCCGAGGTGGCTAACGTGTGCTGCGCAGGTCGTGGCCGAGGGCGTCAAGGTACAGCGAGACGAGCCCCGTCGATGGGATACAGCTTCGGGAGCAGGTCGCTGACTGGGCGCGACAGGTCCTCAAGGCGATTGAGCAGCTCAGGCCCAGCGTGGGCAGGTTCAATCTCCAAGAACACCTGCTCGGCGGTGTACGTTGTTGGCACATGCGCCGACCCATTCCCTGCTTCGCCGCTCGTCTAATTAACTGACAACGCTCGCCGCCAGTGCTCCATCGACGCCACCGGCAGCCCCCTCACCGACGAGGCCCTCGCCGCCGCCAAGTCCGCCTCGGCCGTGCTCCTCGGCGCCATCGGCGGGCCCGAATGGGGCACCGGCCCCGTCCGCCCCGAGCAGGGCATCCTGCGCCTGCGCAAGGAGATGGGCACCTACGGCAACCTGCGCCCCTGCTTCTTCGCCTCGGACGCCCTCGTCGACTCGTCCCCGCTCAAGGCCAGCGTCTGCCGCGGCACCGACTTCGTCATCGTCCGCGAGCTCACCGGCGGCATCTACTTTGGCGACCGCAAGGAGGACGACGGCGACGGCAAGGCCTGGGACGTGGAGCCCTACTCGCGCGAGGAGGTCGAGCGCGTCGCCCGCCTGGCCGGCTTCCTGGCCAGGGCACGCGGCGACAAGACGGTCTGGTCGCTCGACAAGGCCAACGTCCTGGCCACGAGCCGCCTGTGGCGAAGGGTCATGACGGAGACGTTTGCGAAGGAGTTCCCGGACCTCAAGGTCGAGCACCAGCTCATCGACAGCGCCGCCATGATCATGGTCAAGAACCCCACGGGCCTTAATGGCGTCGTCGTGACGAGCAACCTGTTTGGCGACATCATCAGCGACGAGGCCAGCGTCATCCCCGGCAGCATCGGCCTCCTTCCCAGCGCCAGCCTGAGCGGCATCCCCGATGGCAAGAGCAGATGCAACGGCATCTACGAGCCCATCCACGGTAGGTTTCCCTTGATCCACCCCACCCGCCACAACATTTGTCATGGGCACTCACGCAGAGGACCCAGGCTCCGCCCCCGACATCTCCGGCAAGGGCATCGTCAACCCCATCGGCACCATCCTCTCCGTCGCCATGATGCTGCGCTACTCGCTCAACCTCCCCGACGAGGCCAAGGCCGTCGAGGACGCCGTCAAGGCCGCCATCGACGGCGGCCTGCGGACCAGGGACATTGGCGGCAGCGCGCGCACCAGGGAGGTGGGCGACGAGGTGGTCAAGCAGCTGGCCGCCATTCTCAAGGCTTGAAAGCTGGATAAGGGTCAGACATGCATGATATCTGTGAGGGGGGGGTAAAACGGCGCCATGTGAGGACCCCGATAACCGGGGCTCGTGGGAAAGTAGTAGCCTAGGGATAGGATAAAAGGACAGCTGAGCGGAAACAAAAAAGTAAAAATGAATACTCATATGGTCATGCATCATGTCTGGTTGACGAGTGAACCGTTGTAACTCTGACATCTGCTTCTCCCAGCCATGGCAGCCAAGTCGCTGTACACGTCGTCCCTCTCCGTCACAGCACTTGGGCCAGACTACGCAAAGTGGCATTAGGAAAGAATTGATATTTGTACGGAACCCACAGTTCTACCTAAGCTGAAACACCCAAGCACACAGGTAGCAGCAACTTTGATCCATTGAAATGAGCTTCCGTCCGTCCATCCGTCCGTCGCCGTGGCAGACCGACCAACCGCAAAATACCAATGGTCAACTTTTTTTCGATTATCAAACACAAGGGGTAGTAGGGTTCCCTCGACTCTCGCAAGTGAGGGTTTGAGAGCTGGCATCTTCATCCCACATGGCACGGCCACGGTTCAGACGTGTCGTGTCTCGTGGGAGGAGGCCATTTTGCTGCGCGGGGCGCTATTTGCCGCCGAGGCTGGGGAAGGCAGACTCATCCTTGGTGTTGATGGGAGCAGCAGCGCTGTCACGGCCGCCACGAGGAGCACCGCCACGGGGAGCACCGCGGAAGTTGCCTCCACGGCCACGGTCGCCGCCGCGCTCACCACCGCGTCCACCGCGGGCACCGCCGCGGGCACCACCTCGGCCGCCACGGGTGCGCTCAGGCTCGACGAAGCGGGGGTCGAAGTCAATGGTCTGCTTGGTCTTGCGCTCGCGCTCACGCTTGGCCTTGCCGCCGGAGCTGGCGATGAAGTCCTCCTCCTCCTTCTCGAGGGTCTTGGCGTTGGCCCACTTCTTGTCGAGCTTGCTACCCTCGTTGGCCTCGCGGACCTTGAAGTCGGCCTCGAGCGCCGCCTTCTTCTCGGCCTGCTGCGCCACGTAGTCGGCGTAGGAGACGTTCTTGTCCTCGGGCTCGGCGGGCTCCTCGGCAGCACCGTCCTCGGCAAGGGCGTCCTTCTTCTCGGTCTGGGCAATGGCATCGCCAGCCTGCTCGTCCTTCAGCTCGGCATCGCCCTCAGCGGCACCCCAAGACTGGGCAGTCTGCTTGTCGGAGCCTCTACAGGTCGCTGTTAGCCACGCCAAATCAAATCCTGGGGGTTGGTATTGGATTCCGTACCCATGGCCGCCTGCCCTAGAGGGGTGTCGGTCATCGTGCTCACGGGGACGGCGGGAGCCGCGGCCTATCAGTCCGTTAACATCGAGCTCTTCTCAGGTAGCCTCGCGACGCCAGGGGACATGTGGATGCGGGGCAATCATGATGACGCGAAATGACTTACCACCACGGACGCGAGCACCGTAGCCACCGCGAGGGCCGTCTCGGGGGGCCTCCTCGGTAGACCGGCCCTGGTTACGATCGCTGCCGGCACCACGGTCACGGAAAGCTGCAGGCAGATACATACGTCAGCACGGTCGCGAACAACGAGTCGCTCTGGGGAGGGACTCACCACCCTCGCTTCCACGGACACCTCCGCGGCGGTTACCGCCAGAGCCTCGTGCGGCGGGAGCAGCGGGCGCCTGGGGCTCGACGGTGCGCTTAGTCGTGCGGCTGGCGGCCTTGTCGACGGTCTTGACGGGGATGGTGGGCTTCTCCTCACCGTCGCTGTCGTTGCCTGCGTCGCACATACACGGTCAGCGTTTGTTGGCCAATTGGTCTCGCGGTTCGGGAGGATTCAGCGGTTCGACCGAGGTCCACGCAAGCCCACGTCGCGGGAATAGGGAGGAGGGGAGGACTGTACCGAGGTATGCAAAACGGTTCTATAGAGCGAGTCAGCGTCAACGGTCCAGTTGCGTGCAGTTCAGGCATTGACGCGGCGTCGGCAGCTTCGTTGCATCCAGCAGCAGCGCGGCAACGGCAGCTACTCGACGGCGGCGCCAAATGCGAGGGAGGAACTGGCGAGCAGGGCATCGTACCTGGGACGCGACGTTGGACATCTTGGTCGTCGGGCTCGTCGCCGGTTACCGTTTCAGTTCAATGGCGGCGGTCGGGTTGCTGCTTGTGGTGGCAAGGGAGCGGTGCTAAGATCGCATGACCTCTGGGAGGGTGAAAAGCGCGTAGGTCTGGAAGGGGTGTGGGCACCAGCTGGTCTTCCTCAGTGGCAGCGGAGCTGGACTGGTGTGGTGATGCAGTGAGAAAGAAAATGCACGATCCGGGCTGGGGTCGCTGGCAAGGCTTCTGGCGCTGCTGCTGCTGCTGCTGCTGTTGCTGCTGCTGGCCACACGCACACTCGTACGCCGGCAGCTAGCGCCTCCCACGGGCCCGCTCTCGCTTAATTCCGTAATTTTTGTGGTGAAATTGTTAGGGCTCCCAAGGCTGGCCTGTTAGGGCATCGGCTGCGCAGTCGGTGGCCGTCACTAACAGCATGCCAGCCCCACAGCCATGTCCCAACACGGCGACGAGCTCGCGCGCGTAACTCCCATGTTAGGTGCTTCTACACGCTGCCATTGATGCTGAACACGGAGCACCATTGGGTGCCTCGCAGTGCTCAATCGACCGGTCGCTATTGTCTCTTGCGGAGGCAAGCCCATTTCCCTGTTTGTTCTCCGACGGCTTGCGTTGTGCCCTTCAACAACACGCGCCGTGAACATCCACTAGTACCGGACCAGCTCGCCATAACTAGGGCTGAGTGCCTTGATGAATCATGACCAGCGACGGCCAGCGACTACCGTGAATGCCTGCATCCATGCTCGCTGTTGCACATCACAGATGGCTCTCCACCGATCCCAGCAGGCCAATGCAAGCCCACACTGTCTTGCGGCTGATGCGTGAAGCTCCCCGATGCCGTTGGTTGTGCACAGCCTAGCCGCGAATTAGCCGAAGGAGTCGCGGTACCGGCCACTGATGCCCGTTCACGATGTAAGCTAGAGTCTGTTGTCATAGCCAAGCGATGGCATTCGACATGGCACCTGACATGGAAACAGCATTAACGAGGCCGTCTTGCTTGGTAGCGGCATGTACTAGGTTCTGTCTTGTCCTGCATAGGTATTTTGGTGTGATATGAAGCTGCGGTCACTCCCTTGGCCCCCCTCTGGACACGAAGGACTCGGAAGACAGCGTATGGACCGACCATCCAGTCGCTCTACCTGCTCTCGGCTCCTCAATGCCAAGTTCTTGCCCTTCAATTCCGCCCAAGTACCACTCTGACGAGCCCCGAGAATCCCTGCGTGTCGCCTGCCCAGCATCCCCAGCCGTCAGTGAAGCCGGAGACATTGGTTCCGAGTGTCGATTCGACGCCCTCAGTCTCGACGAGGGCTTCCTCAACGGCTCTTCCTTGACAGTCGAGGACCTCTGTCTCCGTATCCAGGTGATAGGATCCGTATCACGATGGTGCCCTCGGCCAATCTCTGGTGACATGTGTGCCAGTTCCCGACGCGTTGGAAGCACGTGGCTCATATGGCGGGAGTGTCGGACAGTGGAAGTTGCCGAGATGTCACTGCTGTGAGAAGGCTGGTACCGTAGGTGTGCGAGAGGTCCAACGGTTCGCGGTTGCATGAACAAAGGGACGGGCTTGAGTGGACTCGGCTTAAATGACAGGCCGTTTATAGGGTCGTTCATGTCAACCCACATGGTGTACAACCACGGGTTGTCCGTGTTGAATGAGTCACTTGCGGTGCCGTCGCCTTCCGTTTCTGGGGTTGCATCTTGCGGTCGAGTCTGTCCTCATGTCAGCACATCTTCACACTCGGAATACTTAGATCTCACCCCTGTGCTGCTTTGTCTTGCGTGTTTCGGTTGTGTCCGCTGGCCGTCCTTCATCGCCCATCGTTTTCTTGTCACCCCTCCGTCCACAGCCTCAACCCTCTTCAGTCCCTTTTGCACCACCGCCTCTTCACTCAGCGCATCAATCTCCACCTCGACCATGCACAATGCACACAGCGGCGGCTTCATCACCTCCCTGCCCCTGGCATCTCCACCATCCAGTCCCACCACGTCCTCAAACAGAGCCCGGAGTGGCGCCCCAGCGCATATCATCCGACTCCCACAGAGCAGACAGCCGTAGCACGCCCTGTGCCAGAAGCACCATCCAAAGCTGACGCACTCGTCGCCCCGGAATATCATCTCGCCGCACACCCAGCAGATCGAGAGGTCGAGGAGCGCCGAGTAGCACGCCGCGCAGGCGAGGCGGGCAGATCGCCCGAGGACGTGCGGCGGGCCGGCGGAGATGTTGTAGCAGAACGTACAGGTGAATACGTTGGCGTTGTTCGACGTTTTCATGTCGTGAACCCGTGTGACTCGGCTGTACTGCGGGATTCCGCGACGTCGCCTTGCTGCAATGCGGGTGAAGCGATGCGTGTTAAGGAGCGGTTGAAACTGCCCTCGCCGCAGATTCTGATGGTTCACAATAACGAATGAGCGTTAGTAAATGTATTTTACGGTATGAATGTCAAAGGATAGCATATGGTCCCGGTCGTGGCTCGCGTGATGCAAGTGTCAGAGGCAGCCTTGTGTCTGGCAGAATCGATTCAAGGCAAGAGAGCCGACTCTAGGCGTCAAGGGGCGAAGGACCGACTGCCCCAACGCCACAGATTATGTACACAGGCTAGGGAAGGAACACAGGGTTCATATTCAGCCAAATACTACAAGGTAATACAACTTCAAATTTTGGCAAAACCCATTCGCAACCGATGCCTCGTTGCTCAACGCCATTTTCCTTGACCCTAAACACCAGACCCGGCAGCCAGCGGGCTCAAAGCACAGCGGGAGCCACGGTCAAACAGAATCAGCCCAGTACACACAGTATCCTGGTGTGCAGTCCAAACACATAATCCAACGCCAGCCATAAAAGCAAAGTCACATGCCGTCCCTGGCCCTCTCCAGATGTAAGCTAGACCACCTGCCTGGGAACAGCCAGTTGGTAGGGAACTGTACATTCGCCGGCAAGAAACGACGCACATTCCACGTCATCACCATCCACCAATACCGCTCATCAGCGTTTAGCCTCGATTCTTCGGGCGAGCAAGCATGTTGAGGCGGCTCATGCTCAGTACGGACCCTTTCTTGCCCGGGCTTGCGGATGTCGGAACCCGACCGGGGGTTCGGCCAGGAGTCTTGGCCGGCGATCGACCGAAGCGGTTCTTCTTTACACCGCCAGCAGGAGCGGCTCCAACGAGACGGGGAGCCAGCAACGCGTGGCCCTCGGGCACTTGCTCGTTCTTGCGCTTCTTCATCGCACGCTCCGCCGCCTCGTTCTCTGCATCTTCCTCGTCCGAGCTGGCACGGTGTCGCTTTTTGTTGGGCATCCCGTGGGCTGTCCCAGACAGCATTCTAGCTGGCGATGGCGCCGCGTTCTCCTTGTTGGGGTGCGAGCTGGGAGATGGAGGCGCAGGGAAGCTGCCCGGCATGTGCGCTGCAGGCACGATGGAGCCACGAACGTGGCGCAGACTCGACTGGCCCGGGTAGGCGCCAAATCCCTTTGCCGAGGTGTCGTCGAACTTGATCGTATGATCGCTGCGGAAGGTGAAAGTTCCGGGCACCGATGGAGTGCGAGCCTTGCCGTGCTGAGTCCGCGACTCGACGAGGCGTTTCAAGGGCGAAAGGTCTGGATACAGATTATCGCTTGACTTGGACTGCGCCAGGACTTCGTCGAGCCCGGGATACTGAGCTTCGATTGCCTGCAGAGGGGCCCTGACGTTGGAAGTACTCGGCTTCGAGGGCGAGGGCGAGTTCTGGGACATCGCCGCGTTCGTCGTCTCGGGCGTAAAGGCCACGCGCTTCGTCAATTTGCGGCGCGGAGTAGTCAGTGGGATTGGCGGCAACTCCTTGTCGGTGCGCGGCGGTGCCGGCGTCATCGAGACCTGAGAGGCCGGCTGGGGTATGGCGCTCTTCGCGCCGTCTGCGTCGAACTTCTGTCCGCGAAGAATCGACTTGACCCTCTGGAAGCGACCAGGGCTGATGATGCGGCGCCTCAAGTCGACCGTCTTTGACATTGAGCCAAGGCTGGTCATAGTGGCGGACTTGGTCAGGCCTGGTACGCTCGACTTTGACGGCGATGGAACCAAAGAGATGGTAGGCTTTCCCGGGCCTGCGACATGTGCAATTGAAGACTTCGTAGGGCTCATGAGACGCGCCAGTCCGGACCGCGACTTGGGCAAAGGTCCCGAATCGTCACCACGAGACACCGGGCGAGCAGTCGATGTGTCGTCGTCTTGGCGCTGCTTAAGTCGCTTGACGGCAGACTGCTGCCCACTCTTTGCCACAGCAAGAGATTTGCCAAGGGCTGCAGTGGTTTCCGGTGCCTTGGCCACAGCCTGACGCGGAACGTAGTCCAAATTTGCGACAGATGAAGTACGCTTCAAGCTAGCCTTGGGTCGCTGATTGGGGGTCTCATCGAGACGCGTCTTGGAAGGAGACGGTTTGATGCCAGAGTTGTGAGATATCGGCGTGGCATCGAGGTTTGCCTTGGAATTAGAGCGCTTCAGGCTCGACTTGACAGGCGTGAACCGTCCATGCTGCGCTCTCCAGGCTGAGGCGTGTCCTTCGATCGAGTCCATCTTCTTGAACTCGGCCATGTGCGCAGCACTGTAGCGTCCCGACTTTCCCTTGGGCGTGGCCATCACGCGCCCGTTGGCATTGGCACATGAACCTTCGGCCTCTCTCTGGGCCACGAGATCGGCCTTGATCTTGGCAGCCTGGCCTCGAATCTCGTCCATCATACGGCGCGCGTCGCCGCTCAGCGTGGTGTCGGCAGCCTCACGAGCAAACCGAAAGGTGAATGGAGAGGAGGGCATCCCGCCAATCTTGGATGGCGTCGACGTCAAGCCAAACTGGCGCGCACCGTTGGAAGGAATATCGGAGAAGCCGAGTCTGAGAGCAGAGGAAGGCTCTCCAGTGGTCTGATGGACCTTGCTCGGGTGCATTTCATCGTGCGGAGGCTTGAGGGCCGAGGACACCGGGGTGCGAGGCTGGACGAGGTTCTTGGGCGCGCGACGAGGAGGCGTCTCCTCGTGTTCAGCGACAGACGATAGCTCGGGCGCGGCTTTCTCCTAATCGGAGAAGTTAGAAACCATGTGCGGGAAGAGGTGGTATAGAGGCAAAATGCGGTACCTTGACGGAAGCGCTGGCGAGTCGCGCCGAACGACGACGAGTCGGCGGCGACATTGCTCGAGATGTGCTCAATCCGTGGTGTTCGCGACTATGATGCTCAAGGAGCGCGTCTCAGAGGAGCAAGAGTGGAGGACAAGGAATGCACGGGAGCGTCGTCATGGATTGATGATGTCAAGTTGGGGTCTGGGGTTTGTTGACAACCGGCGGGGAATGGTTTGTTTACTTTGGCTAAACTGTCGCCAGACAGTGCGGCGCATACAGTACCAAACACGACTGGCATTTTTCGCACCGTGTTCTGCCTCAACCGCTTCTAATAAGGGCTCGTCCATGACTCTGTTGTGCGTGCTCGCTCTGCACGTAATAGCAGCATCTTCATGCCGCCATGAAGTAGCATTGACTGCCGAACCATGGCAGCATCCAGATCGGCCCAAGCCGGATGCCGTGCGTGGCCAGCAGCAGCCTGCTTGCTCTAATGCGTCGATGAACTAGATGTCTCACCGCTTGCTAGGCGCTCGCTCCGTCCCCAGTGTCCAACACTAGCAGCGAGGCTGGGACATGGGGTCATGTGAGCCACATCGTGAAGCAGCGACCTCGTGGTGTCAGACCATCGTGGCAGGGCGGTGTGCCTCGATGCGAGCCAGCGGAGTATTCGAGACCAGAGCCACTGCGTAGGAACTCTGACGCTGGGATCTACACTCTCCCAGGCATTTGGCATTGTGTGTTGGGGCGATGGGCCAGGCAAGTCAGGGTCGAGGCCAGCCAACCATCCCCCCCGGAGAGAGATGATGTACCCGTAAGGTGGTGGCTATGGTAGTGTGTAGCAGCCAATCGCCTGGGACACGATGCCCGACAATCGGACCCCCGCAGAGCCCGGCACGGCGCTGATTCGATGCCAGAAACCTTCTAGAAGCCCATCTCTCAAGGCCAGTCAGGCCAGCTGCTGGTTCCCGACCAGCGCAGAAACCATCCGGTCAGATGACCACCGACGACGACGCGGACTGGCTCGACGTGGAGGAGACTTCGTTTGCAGAGCCAGCCACGCCATGGAACGAATGGGCGGGCGAGCCATCGGCAATTGGTATCACTCGTCTGCCATGCCAGGGCATCCTCGAGCTGTCTCGACCTGGGCGAGCAGACCTGAGACGGGCGAAGTCACGGATGAACCGCCATTGCTCATGGACATGTAGGGGGAACTACCTTACCTAGACCCAGCCGGATGATGCCCGTGGGCCGTGGCCAAGAATGCGCCAAGAAGTGTGCTTGGACAGACAACAAGCAAGCAGCCCACGGCACTGCGAGTTGGTGTGCGCCGCCGCAGCATTCCTTTCGGACTTTGTGCAAAATGACCGTTGCGACACATCGGACTTGCAGTACGACTAGTCCGTAACTAACACAAACACGGACTCAAGCACGCATCTTGTCGTCTTCTTCCTCTTTAAGCAGGCCCTTTCTTTTAACACAAAGCGTGACAACCGCAACCTTCTGAGACTCTCTCCAAGTTGTTAGACCGGGTCAAGCCACACCTGGGGCTCAAGGCTTCCGCATCACAGCTACAGCCATTGACTATGGTATACGCCCTCTCCGGCGCATACCTGTCTCACTCCATCTGCTCAACTGTGGTGGCCTACTTGTATGTACCCATGCAGGCGGCTGAGTTGCGACATCCGCGCATGTCTCGACGCCTGGAACAGAGCCCGACTGGCCGGGTAACGGCGTCAATGCCCGGTGTGTTGCTTCTGACGCATGCTCGCCATCCTCCGCGACGCTCTCGTTTTGTGTTGTGCTCTTTCCGTCCTCGAGTTGTGGTGATGGCTTGCCTGCAGGTCATGACGGAGGTCTCAGCCAACGAGAGATGGCCCCAACAATGCGCAGATCCAACACGCCAGCCCCGCCCTCCACATCACGACGGTCTGCTGCCCCTCGGCAAGATGCCAGTGACAAAGGAGCTGGGCCACTCACTTCACGAGGGGGGAGAATTATCGCGACATCGGGGACAGCTCTGGTGGCAACCCAACCCAGTCACGGGTGGGGACAGGCTGGCCAAGTACCACACAGGTCGAGGGGGACGAGTCCACACCATTCACACAGACCCGACCCAATCTGCAGTAGCCAGCAACCCCCCCCATTGAGCCACCAACGCCCCGAAAGCCGTTTTGCGCGCGCCCTCGCGACCAGCGCGTTCCGAATTGCGGGCGAGGAGGGCCCACAAGGAGACATGCCTGGCGTGGGCGCTGCCGCGGAGCACGACATCCCACGGTGTCACGCGGCACCTGACCACATACGAAGCACACCACTCGCATCCAGCGAGTGCTTGGTTGCGCTGGACCGGCTGGGCCGGCTTGGCTTTATTCGTAGATCACCCCCTGTTCGAGATTTGCACCTTGAACGCCAGAGACTGCAACCACCTGCCCAGACAGGTTGGTATCTGCTCTAGCAGACACGGGATGTCGAGCAAGGCGCCCAAGACCCCTGACCCAGAGTCGGGGTTACCTTCTTCATCAATCTTGCTGCTCGCGAGATCTGCCAAGTACTAGTAATTAAAGTGGTGGTCCCGTTGGTCGCTGCCCTGTCCATCTACTGGTGGTGCAACCACATTTAGCATGTAGATGTGTCTCAAGCACGACACCAATTTGCACTGTAAACGAGCCCACACGGCACCTCCAACGCGGCTGTCATCGCGGCCCATCACAATATACGAAGTACTCCGTAGACGGCATTGGCTCTGAGGGAATGAGCTGTGCCGCCGCATTCATCCACGCCTCGCCCAGACTTGGACCTCCGCCCACATACCTTATGTATCCATCCTGCGCTGGCGAGAAGCGATGGGCTCCTGTCCGATGCTCAACCATGCGCTGTCCACTTTGCACTTTGCGGACGGGCAACACACCATCCGTTCCGTAAACTGCAGAGGTAATATCACAGCACTGCCAGCCGATCCATGTAATGTACTCCGCATGCTCGAGTCGTTCGAGGGTTGCCCAGGCCAAGCTGCCCTCCCGTGTCCGCAGGCTGGCTCACCGCGCCGCCCTTGGCATGTAGCATTGTGGCCTGTCACCAAGACATCGATCCTCCTGTCTGCGTCGGCAAGTGGTTCTCTCACGATGATGTCTGATGGTCTTCACAATGCGCCGTCCACGACGCGGCCATGGCAGCGTAATCAATGAGCAAAGACAGACGAGGTCACAGCTCAGGGTGGCATGGGTCGGACGGGCATTCTCATCCTGGACGACGGGACACCATGATGGCCAGGTCCAGCCACTGTGGAAATAGAGGCCAGAGGGATTAAATGTGCTCTGCCCCTAACTTGACAGACAGGTGGCTCGCCGGTTCGTCGGACTCCAAGTCGTTGCTGGCGTGGTCTGGGTCCTTGGTCAGACATCGCGGTACCCGCCTGGTACCTCTGGGAAACCCGCGCAAATGTACCACACAGGCGACATGGCTTGGGCCAGCGCAGGTTGCCCGCAGGTAACAGGCTGGACACCGACGCTAGCGGGTCTCGGGGAGCAGCCCGCCCTTCGCTGCGCCATTCTCTCTGCTCGCCGGTCCTCGGCGTTCGCCCGAGGCAATCTTGGAAGAAAAGCCAGCCGGAGGGGCGAGAGGATGGGGGGAAGGAAGCAGTCCAGAAGGACGGGAAGCATGACGTTTCTTTATAGGCCATACGATCCAGCGCATATGACGAACGGGACGGGCTGATGCCTGACAGCACGGCCGCGTCGCTTGGAATCGAGGACGACACCGCGAGGGGCGGGCAGCACGGAGCGAACGGACAAACAACGTGCCCAGGCGGGTTTCGTCAACGAGCGGGCTCGTCGACATGGCCGCCGGCCAGCGCGGGGCTGCATCAGGCGCCGTCGTCCAGCCAGACACGCACCAGCAGCAGGCGGAACGCCTCGCCGTCACGGCAGGGGAGCGGCCGATGCATGCCTGCGCCCTCGCTCCTCCAGCCGCCGTGCGCCTATGAGGATTGACGAGCGGGGAGGGCGGGGCGCTTGTTGGTGAAGAAAGTTGGACAGGTGATGTGACGGGCCAACTAGCCGGGTGGGTTTGCCGGCCTCGAGGCCTCGTGCAAACCTCCACGTTTGCTGGTGGACGAGGCCAATCCCACGCCGGCGGCGCCGAGCTCGGTCCACTGGCAGCCCACCTCAGGGCCCCGGCACCGTGACTGGCTGGGGGCGAGCCGTGAGCGTGGGTGCGGGCGTGGGCCTGGGGGCGCCAGCAGGGCACATCCTGAACGCCGGCGAACAGGGCGTCCAGGGCCCCCCAGCACCCCTCTCTTTGCAGTTCCCATTACATAAAAGACCCGGGGACGCTGCTTCCACAGGTCGCTTCTGTCCTGGCTACCTTATCTCAAGCTGGAGGGAGGCTGTCTTTCGCCCAGCGCCAGACCACAATTGCATCTTGTTTGCGACCCTGACCTTATCTCCGCGGGTAGATATCCCGTCCCGCCGCTGCTCTGTCCCGTCGCCGTCGCCGTCGCCGTCGCTTCCCCGCTGTTCGAAGGTAGGTAGCCGCCGTAGGCGCGCCGCCGGTTGCCTCATCCGGATCCAGGCCGACGTTTTCTGCACCACCTGGCTTATCAACGAACCATCGCAGCGACCGCACCCGTCGCCCTGCTGCGTCCACCGCCCGGGCCTTCGCACGGCGTCACTCGAGAGACACCGACCGATAGCAGAGATCCCGCGCCGACGACATCGCGGTCCCCGCCGTTTTGTTTCCTTGAGACCCGGGGCGCTCTGCCGCACCGCGGCTGTCGTCTTCGAGGCCCCCGCGCCGCGACCCAAAGGGATGGCAGACAGCATGTCCATCGACAACAAGCCGAACCCTCCCCGCCGGGACGAATCTGACGACTCGGCCGATTCCACCCCCGAGAGAGACCAGAACCCGCCTGCTTCCGCCAACAACAATGCCTCCCAGGACGCCCAGCAGCCCAAGAGGAAGGGTGGACGCAAGCCCGTGAGTTCTACCCGCCGGCTTCTGCCTGCCCCTCACTGCCCGTTCGTCACCATTGCCCCAAACCACATCCCACCCTCGCACGGCGTTTCTTTTTCGTGCCACCTGCCGTCATCCACCCCATTGGCCGCCGCCCATCAATTCATTTTGCGACTGTCGCACAAGGGCGAGACATGCGCTGACACGAAAACCTTAACCTAGATCTACGCAACGTCGGAGGAGCGCAAGCAGCGGAACAGGCAGGCCCAAGCCGCCTTCCGGGAGCGCCGCACCGAGTACATCAAGCAGCTTGAGGAGACGATCCGTGTCCACGAGTCCAACCTTCACAATCTGCAGACTGCCCATCGGACTGCCGCCGAGGAGTGTTTGATGCTTCGCTACAAGAATTCGCTGCTCGAGCGCATCCTGCTTGAGAAAGGTCGGCCCATCCATCATCCGTCCTGCACTGTTCCATCTCAAGAGACACACGGAGCGGCTAACACTGGTGTAAACAGGCATCGATGTCCAGGCCGAACTTCACGCCAAGACTGGCAGCCCCGACCTGGGGCCGACCCATATGCCCCAGAACCTGGTGCAGCCTCCTACGATCCAGCGCGCCATATTGAACCGACACCATCATGCGCGCAAGTCCAACTCTACCATCGCTCCCAAGGCCGAGCCCGGAACGACGCCGCTGTCCACCGGGCTTCAACCTCACAGGTCCGCCTCGTCCCCCAAGAACCGACCGACCCCCTCGTCGCACTCGAACTCGCCTACCAATGCAGCCACGGCCTTCTCCCCCGCCCCGTCTGACAGCATCTCCATGCGGGGGTCGGTGGCGGGGCTGCCTCGACAGCCGATGACTATGTCCAATGCAAGCCCAGCCGCGAGGTCATCCATGATGCAAGCTGGCCGTGGTCCGTCTCTTGGCAACGGGGCTTCATTCTACCCAACGCCTGCTTTCCAGAACCATGCCGAACAGCTGGGTAAGCCAACGCATCCGGTCTCATGAAGCTCAACCAATGGACCTCCTCCAACTAACGCAATGGCGACAGAGCACGAGTATGACGGTCAGAACGACATGATTGACGACTCGGAAATCGAAACACCAAATGGGCCTGGGCCATACCCCACCGGTTTCAACAGCGACAACCAGCAAACCATGCTGCTCTCGCCGACGTCCACCGCCCCGGGGCACCAGGTTTCTCAGCCACACGAGCCGAACCATCAGGCCTCGGTGCCCAACCACCCATTCCCCTCGATGACGCAGCTTTTGGACCAGAACATTGACTGGGACCCTTTCGGCTTGAGCGCCAGCATGGCCTTCCCGAACCACCAGCAGTTTCCGTTCGACCAGACCAGCATGCGGTGACTAGGACAGGAAGCCGCAGCCCGGTGACGGGGCTATAGCAACATTGACATCACATTAGTCTGCGTGGCGATTGCTTGGGCGCTCGAAAACGATCCGACTTGAACAATAACAAGTTCGATATTATACGCAGCACCTGGTAGTTGGCACGACCCATCAGACACGGAGTCTATCCTCTCTGCAGACATGAGGAGCTCATCGATGAGATGACATGCAGTAGAAGACTCGGGTGCAACTAGAATCCCATCATATATCGCCTCCAAACTGCAGGAAACCGAAACGTCGAGCTCCAGCCCACGGCTACACGTCCGCACGACGTTCGCATTTACTCAGCGTCGGCTCCACATCTCGAAGCCAGGCCGCCAATTCTCACGGCTCCGGTATCGGCCTTGCGATGCCGCAGTTCTCACCTAGAGCCTCGTTCTAGTGTGACTTGACTGAGCCACTTCTACTTTTCAAACTGTCTTGTTCCCAAGTCGTTTATTTTTCAAATTATTGCAGCGTTGTCTCAACGCCCGCGCCTTCGTGGTGCCGCGCCTCTCGAAGCGAGACAGCGATGCGCCGAACAATACCCATTGGCTACGTGCCCTGCGAAGGCGGATACAAAAAAATATAATGGACCGGGAAAGGGGTAATCAAAAGTTATTCTTTTTATCTTCTGCTTCTGGCGTTAAGGCATGGAGGGTTACTATTTGACCGGGACAATTAACAAAAGGGGCCTACGTCGGTGGCTTGGTGTCGTCGGCTCGCAGAGTAGCCCTATAGCATGTTTTGTGAATGAGTATACCTGATTGTTCGAACACACTTGGGTTGGATGTGTGTCGAAATGCTCTTCTATGGACTGTTTGGGCTTTGCTGTACGATACTTTTTACGCTGGGGTTCTGTCATTTTGCTTGCAACGATTTACGAGACGAAAAAGACGGGAATTCTGGACATGTTTTCACGTGTGCCCGATTTGACGGTGTGATGTGGAGCAATGGCGTGTCTCAGGCACGGGCGGGATAGAGAGATTTCTTGGCATAACGAGGACGGACGGACTGGAGTACCTTGAGCGGCTCCCATAGATGACATTGCACTGCGGTGGTTAGGTTGGGGGATGCGGGTCGTGGCTCTGGCGCCATGGGGCGAGATCGTGAGATTTGCTGGTGGTGGGGTATAGGGTAAACAGCCCTGCAGGCGTGGGCGGCGTATTTGAGGACGACCAAAAGTGGCCTTGACAAATGGAGGCGGAGGTTGTGTTTGATAATGAGGAGTTTTGGGTGATGATGATGATATTCTTGTGCCCTAGTGTTTGAATTGTTGTGTTCCTGGATGTAGTAGTCTTAAGAATGGCTAATATCAGTAAGCGAATTCCAACCAAATTCCGGCATTGGATTCCGTTGCCGTTCATGTTGGCCGCACCAGCTAAACCTGGCGATATTCCAACTCACTGCTTGCAATTGGACCAAGGCGTAGCAATGCTTGATTCTATATCCGGTTTGGACATTGCCTTGACGGTAACAAAGTCACGTGCCATTCTATAGCGTCAATACACTAACTCCTATAAGATCATCTACATCATCGACGTCTCATCATATGGCACGTCTACATAACCAACACCACATAGTCATCCCAACAACAGACGCCCAGAGCCAGACCATCTGGCCCCCAGCAGACACCCGAGGGGCCGCACCCTCCCACAACTTGGCTGCCGTGCCCGTCTCGTTTGTCTCGTCGATGCTGCACACGACGCGGCAGTTGTTGCCGCCGTCCCTGCGAGCCAACCTCCTGGGACCCAGGTGGTCACCGTCACTCCTCGACTGCGATTGCACGCCCTTGTCCGTCGTGTTGTACACCATCTCGATCCACTGAATCTGCAGCTTGGCCTCGCCGCCGACGCTCATGTTGCCGCTCCAGTTGCCACCGTCGCTCCACGAGTTGATGTTGATGCCGGATGCGTCCCGCGGCACCTGGAATTCGATGCTGGCGACCTCGTCGCCGTCGACGTACCAGACGCTGCGCTTGGGCGTCCAGTCCATCCGGTGGACCGCCCAGTCCGTCCACTCGAGGTCGCGGGGCATCGTCGCGTTGCGCGTCGCCTTGGGGTTGTCGCCCTCGCCGCCGTGCTCCGTGTACGACGGCTGGTTCGTGTACTGGATCCTGTCGCGCGGGCCCCGCGTCAGGATCTCAATGTCCGCCTCCTGCATGTCCGCGAGCTTCTCGGCGTTGCGGTATGTGAAGACGGCGGACACGGCGCCCGCGTCGCCGACGGTGCGCGCCAGCATGCGCAGCGAGAGGAATTTGTAGTTTGAGTCGCGCGCCTGGAACTCGGCGGCGGTCTGGAAGGGCTGCAGGCGCATCGTCCGCATCGTCATGAAGGTGTCCGAGGTGGCATTGTCGTCGCCCATCTTCTCGATGTAGACATTGTTGGCCGAGTTGACCATGAGGACAGTCGCATCGCCGGAGAGGCCCTGGCCGTCGCCCTTGCCGTTGCTCCAGTTCTGCAGTTCCCAGACGTCGGTCCACTTCTTGCTGGAGAAGTAGTCGCTGCTGGGCTCAGCCACCGACGTCCGGGTCTCGTCGGTGATGATGCTGGGTACGCCCGCATGCTGCGGCAGGCTCCTAAAGTCAAAGAAGATGTGCTTTGTGTAGTATGCCGGCTCCGTGCCGTTGGTGAGGAAGCAGTCACAGTTGGTGTCATTCACGAGCTGGACGCCGCCGCTGGCACCAGAGACGATGCGAGCAACTCCCGCCGCGGCGAGCAAAGAAGCCGAGGGGCGCATTGTGCTTGTGCGAGGCCCTCGAGCCAGGAACGGTTTCCGACGCTCGTCTGGCGCGAACCGCGGACAGCTCTTTCGACCTTGTAAAGCTCCCGTTATTCTGTATTGGACAGGCCGACCTGGCGCAAAAGTACCGACTTCGCCTCACCAGAGGCCCCAGCCTCAGGGCGGCCGGCCGAGGTCCCACCTCCGAGTCGCAGTAGCATCGAGACAGTCTAAAACGGGCTTGACAAATAATCCACAGCCTTGTGGGTAGCAAGTGTGCCTTTGGGCACGGGTCGGCCGCTCCGTGAACTAGGCTGGCATCGAGATTCGAGAACACGGCTCTGGCCTTCCACTGGGGGCGATGCATTCAGCTGTCTCACATAATTGCGGTCACGTGAAACGGGTGCCACGCACAGGAACGAAGTGCCAAGGAATTACCAGTTTAATAGCCCGTATCCACCAACGACCTCTTAAACTGCTTCTCGCAAACCAGCATCAATCAGTATCGTCACGAGCTGCGCGTCAACGAAGAGGGAAGCCCGCGAGACGACGCTCGCCTTCGCACGTCCAACGACTGCCGACTGCCGACTGCTATTTCTCCAGGTGCCTACATCAAGTATAGTTTTACAAGCCGCCATTTCAGGATGCTCACATACTTCCAGACGACAGGAGACATTTTGTGCGACTCGTTTTGCGCTGCACCGCCATGACTTCGCCGCGTTCGCCTGTTGCTGCTGCAGAAGCAGCTCCCGCGTCTGAATCCAGGTCGCCTGGGCCCGTTGAGGCGGGGGCGCAGGATATCGAGACCGAGGTTGCGGCGGCGGATGGCGCTGCATCGGATGTGAGCAAGGAAGCGAGCGCTGGACCCGACGACGCTGCCGAGGACGCCGAGGCCGAAGCCGCAAAGCCAGCTGAAGACACTGAGCCCAATACCGAAAAACAAGCTCAGAACCAGGACGAGACCGAGGACACCCCCCATTTGCCTAGTGAAGCGATCCCGGATGGACCTCCCCTCCCGCAGGAGCCGGCCCCGGAGCCCGAGGACGACGGCTGGGAGGCACAGTTGGACCCGTACTCCGGGCGGTGGTACTTTGCCAACCGCTTCACCGGCATCACCCAGTGGGAAAACCCTCGCGTCCCCGAGGCTGGCAACGACGCCGCCCCCCCGGCACCAGCACACGAGCGGCCTGCCGCGGGCGGCTACAACCCTGCCCTTCACGGCGACTACGACCCCAACGCGTGGTATGCCCAAGCCTACAACCAGGAACAGGAGGCGCAAGAGGCCGCCGCCGCCGCCGCGCTGCATCCCTCGGCCGCGTTCGGCGCAACGGCGGGTTTTAACCACCGCACCGGCCAGTTCCAGGCTCCCGGCGCGAGCCCCAACCGCCACAGCGATGAGGCCAAGTCCCACCGGCAGATGAACGCCTTCTTTGATGTCGACGCCGCCGCCAACGCCCACGACGGCCGCAGCCTCAAGGCCGAGCGCCAGAACCAGCGGCTCAGTAAGACGGAGCTCAAGGCGTACAAGGAGAAGCGCCGCGCCAAGAAGGAGGAGAAGCGTAGAGCGTGGCTCATGGACTGATCATGCAGCCACACTTTGGTGCGTTTTTTTCCGTCTTTTGACTGCAATATTTTGGCGCTTTTCCTCGCCTGGTTAGGATCTTGGGCGGCGGCGGCGTTCGCGGAAGGAAATGGCGCGACGGAAGCTTTGGTTTCTTCACAGAGGGTCAAAGGGATTTGGGCTATTTCCCCGAGAGGTTACGGGAGCACGTTCTTGATGTTGACACAAGGTATACCCAGAGACAGTGGCCTACAGCCAACCGATGATTGAGTTTTATATCCAGACCTAACTTGTCAGGTTCATTCGTCTTCCTCGTCATCCTCGTCTTCGTCGTCGTCGTCGTCGTCTAGCTCCATGTTCAGGTGCACGCTACCATCGCTGTCGTCATCCTCCTCTTCAGCGTCCTCGTTCGCTAGCGGTTGAGAGACACGGGCTGTATCCACGGCCGGTGCAGGCTTCTCCACCTCCTGTCGCTTCGGCGGCTTGGAGTCCGAGCCCTCGTGCTTGCGCTTGGGCGGTGAGTCTGCTCGAGTTGCGCCCGTAGCCCTCGTCTCAAACGGATTGGTCTGCACTGGTAGGTCGATCTCGACCTGCGGTGCGGCGGGGAGCGTCCCAGACTTCCGCACGTCCTCGCCTGCCTCTGGTGCGGCCTCCTCCGCGTCCCCTTCGGCGTCGGCCATTTCGTCATCGATGCCTTCCTCCTCTTCCTCCTGCAGCTCGGTGACCGACGCGAACATCTCCCCACCCCCGGGGACGCTGCCCACGCGTAGATTACTCCGCAGGACTTCCAGGCCCTGATCATGCGGGTACTGCCTCGACAGATGGGGCAGGATGCTGGGATACATGCGGCCGCGCTGGTCCTTGTAGGGGTTGAGCACGCTCGACAGCATTGCGTCGCGACTGCGCGTCAGGATGGCCGTCTTGTCGAGGAGGCCGCGCAGGGTGGGCCTGAGGTGCTGCTGGGGCAGGCTGGCCAGCAGCATCGGGAGGAGACTGTCGGCTGCGGCCTTGTGGTCCGGGTCGAGGCTGAAGACTTCCTCTGCGGCGGATGCCTGCGGCTGGAGAAAGAGATCTGCGTTTGCGATGCCGTTCTTCTTGGAGTCTTTGGACGACGGGGTTGGCTTGCTGGTCGGCTTGAGGAAGCCGGCGTCTTGTTGCAGGTCGCGGCAGCAGGCCGCGACCAGAGGCTCGAGCATGGCCACCGTGGTCTTTGACATGGTTGGTCCGGCAAGGGACACGAGTCCGTTTAGAACGCGGTAACCCGTCTTGCGAACGGCTGGGATGTTCATGCCGGACTTGAAGACGCGGACGAGGTGATCCAGCGCCTCGGGGACCAGTGGCAGCATACCCTTGTCGAGCCTCCGAAGCGTCATGAGAACGAGCTCCATCGCTGCGACATGGATGTCAGGCACGACGCTCCATAACTCCTCCTTTTCTTCCCTGGCAATGGCGGGATTCGTCTCGAGAGCTTGATCCCATGTCTGGGACTTTGGCGACAGCCTTGCTATTAGGCAGACTCTGGAGATGGCGTCCATGACGTTGCTGACGGGGATGGTGACGGGCCCCTTGGTTGGACAGCGGAGACAGTCTGATAGATGGCGGAATAATCCGACGAGGCGTTCAGCGCCAGCGCTCAGTCCAGTCCACGGGGGGAACCGATCTGCTGCAACACCTCCGCCGCTCGGTTCCCCATTGAGATCGACTCTCGTCCGGCCATATCCACCGGTCGCCTCCCAGGACTCGTCCACAGCTCGCAATACTTGGTCCGATGTGGCGTGGAGTTCGCGCAGGACCCCGTCCACCATCTTGGCCCATTCGTCGCTGCCGCCTGATTTTGCGGCGACATGATGAAGAGAGACTACAAGTTGTCCAGAGGCTCGTTGCAAGGACCGAGGGATGAAGACGCCGTCTGAGCTGGTGGGTGCCAGGTAGCCTCGCACGGCGGACCGGATATGCGAGCTAAACGGACGGAAGGTGGTTGCGTAGAGCGGGATGAGCGCTGAGAAGGCACCGCAGATCGTTTCGACAATGGTCAAGGGGGCTGTCGGAGCCAGGCCGGAGACAGGTGGTTTGATCAGCTGAAGACAGGTCGTGACGAAGGCTGGGATGGTGGGCGTCGCAATCTCTCTGACGAGGGTTTGATACGGGTGCACCAGCGTGTATATCCGCGTAAGGGTCACAACTGCGAGCTCCTTGGCCGCGAAGGAATCAGCCTTCTACGAGCGTGTCAGCACGGAGTCGGCATTGAAAGCGTGGTGGTGAAGGCATGCCTGAATGATGGACAGCAGCCCGGTCACCCAAGGCCCGGAGCCTCGGAGCATCTCCCAGCCGCCGACGTCCACCAAGGCCTTGACCAAGCCGATGGCCGCAAACCTAGCCTCGCGGCTCCGCCCGTTGAGCAGGGTGGTGATGTTCGTCTTTAGCTTGTGAACGAGCAGCGAGCCCTGCGAGGCGTCGTCCTTGGGCTTTTGTTCTTGCGGCGCCGACAGCGTATCCTTGCAGCGGACGATGTGTCTGGTGAGGGCGGGCAGCGCATGCGGAAGCTGGGCTGGCGGGATGGACGTGAGTTTCCTGCAGAGGACCCGCAGGTCGGGAGGAAGCGAGGACGACATGGATGCGACCGCGGTTCGGCTGCTTGTGATGCTTGGCAAGTCCGTGGCTTGAATATGCGTGCAAAGGATGGTTCGCGAGGGTGATGTCGTGGGGTGATGGGTTGTGGTGCAGACTCTCACGACGAGAGGGAAGAACTCTGAGTTTCCAATAGACAGGGGCCTGCATCAATACGGTTTGAAACAGCCAAATACTGAGCGAAAGGGGAACTGCGATTTGGCAATGGCTCGTCGCAGTTTGCGTCGCGGTGAGCTCAATTGCCTTGTTGAAGCTGTCAACGATGGACTTTTGGACTTTTTTTCTGCGCTCGCGGGAGACCCTTGTCCTGGGGCTCCACATGGTGCGCTGATTGGCTGACATGACCTGCCCAAGCACCATAGCTTCACCACCATCTCAAGGCAGACCAGGAGGCGAGACGTCTTGCTTCTGCCCACGCCGCTCGTCATCATCCAGCATCGCCCTGCCGCTGCGCTTCTGACGCGCCTCAGCTGCTGCACCGTCGAGCTCCTGCGTCCGACCCGACTGCAGCGCGCCGCTGCTCCCCGAGGATCCGTCACAGCGCCCGGCCCCCGCGATGCCTCGGGAGCTGCCCCTTTGCTAGTCGACGACACGCCCCCTGACCTGGACGCAAGATGACTGTACGTCTGAGATGCCACGGCAACGCCCCGACCCTGGAAGCTGACGTAGCCCTTCGCGGGAATTCTAGGCCAAGGCCAATCACTACCTCGAGCTGCTGGAGGCGGCCCGCTGCGAGGGCAACTGGGATGCCGTGCCTGAGCTGGTCCGCAAGGTGCGAAAGCACGCCCCAGACCGATCCTGTACGTCGCAACAGAAGCCGCAGAAGCGAGGTCCGTTTCGGAAACTGACACAGCCTCTGTCCAGGCCTCGCCCTCGCCGCCGAGACCGAGTGCGCCATCTCCAAGGCCACGACCGCTGCCGCTCGCCCCTCCGCCGCCGCAACCGCACGCGACCTCGACGTCTCCGACAGATTCCCCAGGCTTTTAACGGCAATTGAGGGAGAGCGGCGCAACCTCGAGGACAGATTCCAGGCCCAAGTGTGCATGGGATGGCTGCATTGGGTAGTCGGAGAGTACAGCCTCGCCGTCGTGCGCTTGCCGCAGCGCCTCCAGGACGAAGGCACAGACCTCGACCCGGCGGGCTTGACGCTCGAATGGACCCACGTTTGTGCCCTCAAGTCTGCATATCTGCGGGCGAATTGCTCGATGCGCGAAGGGAAGAGGGCAGAAGCCCTCGCTGCACTCAAGTCTGCGACCCCGGCCCTGAACCGCGTGTGGTCGGGTCATGGAATCCGAAAACAGCTTCGCTACTGGTCTGAGCTGTTCCTGACCGAATACTGCATGCTGTCGAGCGAGGCCATCGACAACGACGAGGTGCCCTTGGAAGACCCCTGCACCCTTGCGCCATTCCGCTCTTGGGCGAGGTATTGGGAGGTCATGCAGGCACCGGCCACGGGAGGATATGGGTTCAAGGGCTCAGTTCCGCGAAGGCACGTGTGGAGCGAGCACTACGTGGCCCTGTCACGCATTTTGGAGAATGACGTGCCTTACGAGTCCGGATTTATCGAGGGGACCCCGATCCCCAGCGGTTTGCCACCACGGAGCCAGCTTCGCACGGAGCTCAAGTATGCAGAGGCCACGTATCGATCACTCCTCCTCTCCGAGACGTCCTTCCCGCGAGCCGATGAGGAGAGGGCAGAGGTTGAAGCATTCGTCAAGCAGGTGGTGAAGAACTGGTCCATCTTGTGCGGTCGCGGGTGGCACGAGGAGGATTTGGGGCCGGGGGGACGGAGAGCCATCAGCCGCGGCGTTCTTGAGACTCTTTACAGCGCGGCGACCAGAACATATCACTCAACTGCGATTCTCAGGTCGCTTTTCAGCGTCCATCTATCCCTGGCCGACTTCGATCTCGCGTTCAAAGCCTTCGATTCCTACCTCGAGATTGTCAAAAAGGGCAAGGCGAGGGTCGACAAGACTGGCGAAGATGAACCCAGCCTGGACGACGACGGCACCGTTTTGGAGGCCATGGCCCAAGGCGTCATGGCTCTATGCCGCTACGGGCATCGGCAGGCCGGTGAGAAGGCACGGCAACTGGGAGCGGAGCTGGAGGACTGGCTCTCGAAACTCACACAGATGAAGACTCTTGAGAACGGTACTCCCTCGATAGCAGAGGATGTGACAAAGAGCGATCTGCACCCACCTGTCGCTCCACACATTGTGGCATTGGCCTGGCAGGCTATTGGCCTCTCCCATGCGCACTGGTCGAGACTGACGCACGAAGCCGGATCAAGGGCCGAGATACAGTCCAAGGCAATCCGATGTCTTCGAAAGTCCCTGGCAGCCGAGTTTGGCCGCTCCAAGGATATCAGGAGCTTCTTCAGCCTAGCCCTTCTTTTGGCTGAGCGAAGAGAACTGACAGCTGCGATTGAGCTTGCGAGATCTGCTTTAATGTCAAACAAAGGCCAAGAAGAAGGATACAACCTCCTCTATGGTTCATACTGGCAGGAGAGGACCCTCATCCCGCTGTGGCACCTGTTGGCTCTCCTGTTGAGTGCCAGGCAAGACTATGCCATGGCCTCGCGGGCTTGTGAGGGCGCACTGGAGCAGTTCAAGGACTCGACGATTCTGTTTGGCAAGGCTGACCCCAGCTTCCGGAGCGAACACCTCAACGATGCCGACGCTGATGGCGTGGTGGCCGAGTCTCGACGGGGCTTGGTTGACGAGATGGACGACTCGGAAAAGGAGGGCATCCTGGAAATCAAGATGACGCAGCTGGCCCTGCTCGAACTCACCGAAGGCCCAGACGTGGCTGTGAATGCCAGCTACGAGTTGTTGACCCTGTTCTCGCGACTCTTTGGCAACATCGTGGTGCAACCAGTGGTGACGGCGCCAACACCCACGCAACCACCCAAGACGTCGGGGACCTTCCGAAGCATCAGGGGGAGCATCTTTGGAAGCAAGACGGAACGATCGAGACCACCAACGAGGCAGCCGAGCGCGTCGACCATTAGCGAGAAGTCGGGCGTAATGGTGTCTAGACCTGCAACTTCGCAGAGCACGGTCACTGCCAAGCCAGCCATCCATGTCACAGAGGAGAATGGGAACCACATTGGCCCGCCCAGGTCACGGCGTGCCAGCTCAAGTCATAGGCAAAGGAGCGGGTCGGGGAGAAGAAACAGTCTCAAGAAGAGGGAAAGGAGCGACAGCCGTCAGAGACAGGAGGCCGCTGGGCTCTCGCACCAAGCCACCATCGTGGACGGAGACTCGTTCTTCACGCCGGGGGTGGAGCCCGAGCAAGCTGAGGCCTTTTCCTTCTCCAGCAAGCCATCCCAGACACGCATGTCGTCGTTTTCGAGAGGCAAGGCGGTCCCCTCGTTGAACTCGTACCTCTCCACGAATTCCAAATCTACCGACTACTCGGAGCTCTCGGCGGAAATTACGCATGCATCACCACATCTGCTGCCATTGATACAGTTTCCAAAAGAGAAGGAGAGGACGCAGGGAACGAAGATTCTCGTCCGGATCTGGCTGACCATTGCCGGATTCTACCGCCGAGCGGATATGCTGGAAGACAGCAAGGGAGCTATCGCGGCGGCACAACAGCTGGTACAGGCCCTGGAGACGGAAACAGCAAGAGGCCAGTCTGGGGCCAGTGGATCCAAGCCCGCAGACTGGGCTGAGAAGAAAAGCGTCGACGACTTGTGCGGTGATGTCTGGTCCGAGGTGAGTTTAGCCGGTGCTCCTTTACGCCGACAATGGCTAACATGACCCAGCTCGGACTTTTATCTCTAGCTCAAGAGGAACCGTACACTGCCCGATCGGACTTCGAGGTTGCCCTGACGCATTGCCCGGACCATCCTGCCGCGACTGTCGGCCTGTGCAACATCCTGCTGGACATTTACACCGAAAAGCTCCTCCCGACTCCTGCTGTCCCCCCACTGGTGAACGCCGAGTCTTCTTCACCAGACATGTCCAGCCAGGCTCAGTTCAAGAGCATAAACTACGAGGCGCCCAAGATCCTGCCGTCTTCTCCCTTGGGTCTGGGCAAGTCAGCCAGCGAGACCGCCTCCGACGCGGACAGCCAGATGCCGTCCCGCGTCGGCGACGACCAACTCCCTGCCCCGTACAAGGCCACGCACTTGCCCCTTGTCGACCGCCTCGCCGCCCGCGATCGCGCCTTCACCCTTCTTTCCGGCCTGACTCGCCTCGGCAGCGGATGGGACTACTCGGACGCCTGGTTTTCGCTGGCCCGCGCCCACGAGGAGAGCGGACAGCCGGACAAGGCCAAGGAGGTGCTGTGGTGGTGCGTCGAGCTGGAGGAGGCCATGGGCGTGCGCGACTGGCGTTGCGTTGGCGGCGGCGGCTACATCATCTAGATGGCTGGCACATGCAGTGTCCAAGGGGAGGGAAGGACAAGGCAGCGTGTATGGTATATATATGACATCAGATTCGTTTCACCCATGTTGCACAAATAGAAGTCACTGTAATACGATCTAGGGTATCCAAGTTCAATTCTCCAACCTGCCACGGTGTTCTACCATAGAACATCAACACAATCCGGGTATCCCAAAACAAAATCAAGCCGGGTATATCGAAACCAACAAAACAAGATCCAGAGCAACAAAACAACGAAAACCCCAAGCACCAACCCCCCCGTCTCCCAGCCCAGCCCAGCCCGTCGTCAGGCGTCAACCGATCAGGGGGCCATGGTCAGGAGCACGACCCGGACGTCAAGCGGGCCCGAGTCGGCCTTCAGACCAAAACACCGTCCTCGCCGGCGTTTTGCCCCTGCCACCAGAGAAGGCCCCATCGCAGGCGGTCTTCCACAGACGCGTCGTCGTCGAACGGGTACTCGACGGCCGGCTCGCCCCCCTCGGCGGGCACGGGCACGGGCGGCGGCGACGGCAGCGGCAGCGGCGACGGCAG
>PKSG01000523.1:0-22004 GCA_002916505.1 Tolypocladium paradoxum
CGAGCGCCTCGGCGCCGACGACTGGGCCCGCTTCGCCCGGGCCTGGGGCGACTCGTACGGCGCCTCCACGCGCGCCTTCGACCCGGCCCGCGACGCCTGGAAGACGCTCGACGAGCACCACCGCGACAACCTCGCCGCGCTGCTGCGCGGCTGGGGCCTCGACGGCCTGTACACGCCCGCCGAGGTCGAGTCCCTCAGCATGGTGTGGCACCGCCTGCGTCCCTGGCCCGACGCCTCCGACGGCCTGGCCGCGCTCGCCGCCGGCCGCGGCCTGACCACGGCGACCCTGTCCAACGGCAACGTCGCCCTGCTGCGCGACCTCGACGACTTCGGCTCGCTGGGCTTCCACAGGCTGCTCTCCGCCGAGACGTTTCGCGCCTACAAGCCCAACCCGGCCACGTACCTCGGCGCCGCCCGGGAGCTCGGCCTCGAGCCCTCGGAGGTGGCCATGGTGGCTGCGCATCTGGGCGACCTGCAGGCGGCGCGCTCTTGCGGCCTGCGGACCATCTACGTAGAGAGGCCTCAGGAGGAGGCGTGGAGTGAGGACGACGAGAGATATCAACAAGCCCGCGAGTGGGTGGACTTGTGGATTTCAGAGCACGAGGATGGCTTTGTCGCCCTGGCTCGTCGATTGCAGGACCTTTCATGACAGAATATCACATCCTGGGCGCGGCGTGGGAGCCCTGACCTGGCACGCCTCGCTCCGTTGCCATCGAATGCTCTTTCATGCCCAGGGTCTCTTCACCATGCCCAGGTGGGGACTCGGGCTATGGCATGCGTATGGCGGGCATGCCAACGTTCTTTCTAATTCGTACATACGGCACGGAGTATATCACTCGCTCAACAAGGTGCAGGGAATGCGACATGCCCAACGGCGGTCCATGGGTGGTTGGAGGAGAACCCGACCTCATATCGCACGTCGTTGGCCGCACTGACTGCTCCGTACATATGCGTACCTAGATAGACAGCGAGGGGTCGGGCTGTGCCAAGTACAAGTAGTAGTTACGTCCAAGGCAGGAAGGCATGCGAGAGACCTCATGCGAGAGAGCCCTCGTCACTTAAAGCTGATGTTAGCCGCCCCCGGGTTGCGATGGAGCACCCGACAAACATGTGTTACCGTACTTGCCAAGCGCTGCTCACATATACCCTTGTTGTCGGCGTTGATCAGCCATGAGATGGTTTCCATTGGAGCCAGAGAATCCTTCGCGCGGGCCGCGTGCCAGCACTCTTGTGTAACTGGAGCTGCAACGTGTTGGCACAGGTATGAGGCCACAAGCGCAGCTGACTCGAGCCGCCCGGTATGGCATCAGGACAATGGACGAGATGATCCGAGGTGTACTTCGCAGACGTGATATGACGCTGGCCGTGTCTCGAACAGACAAAGGCAGAAACCTGTCGAGGTTCGCCCTGGTCGGTTCCCCTGAACTTGCCATCATCAAGGCCCAATTGCCACTCAGCTACACTCGCGGGGAGGGGTGTTGTGCGACATAGTGCAGTCCGGGTGACCGGTGTGACGTGTTCAGGCTGTGGCCATCTTGGTCTCTCGCCTAGGTTGCTTCATCACGGAAACGTTGCTTCAGCGATGGAGAGATGGCCACCTCACAAGGGATGGCAGTGCCCTGCTGGGACGCTCGATCCCCCGCCTATCAATCGTTGGAGGTTTCGAATCGGGAGTGATTCGACGATACTGCCAAGAAGGGCGTGCGCTCGGACTCGAAGGTGCCGTGCTCCAGGCCTAAACATGGCTGTATTGCGTCTGCTGCGGCGCGAGCCTCCGAGGTCATGAGTTGGCGCTTCGGGCCACTTGCAAATGGATATCAGCAATGGGAAGTCCCGTGTGAGCTGGCAGGTTGCCGGCAAAAGTCCCATACCAAGTGTGTGACTGCGCAGCGTCATGGCACAGGGAGCAGCTAAGCTACACGGGAAACCGTCGACAGAGCCATGACAGGCTGGCTTTGAGACAGCAAGCTCGTGGTGTCTTGGACGTGACCGATCCCGTACAAGGACGTGAGACACTCGACTGATCGGGCCGTGAAATTGTCAAGACTCTTTCCGGACCAGAGCCCTGCAAGACGAGATGACGGCGGCCTGGCTCTCGGCCACCTAGCCGTTATATCGGCTCCAGAGCGCCGGGACTGGTTGACGGGACTGGTTGACGGGACTGGTTGACGGGCTCTCCCTGAGTAATGCGGCCGACCGCTCCCGAGGGACGGGATGGCGGCGGCGCGTGGGTTGAGACATGGGCTGCCCCGGCGCCGGCAGAGAGGATGCGGTGTTGCGTGTCTCGCCGAGGGCAGCTGAGAGGAGTATGGCCGTGACGCGAGGGAGAGGCATCTGAGCGAGGCGCAAGCCGCCCGTCCACCACCGCAGAGGTGAGAGTCGATGGCGTCGAACTGGACGACAGTGGACGGAGACGGGATCCAATCATGTCACCATGGTCCATCGCTGTGGATGGTATGGCCCCTCTTGGCCCACGGTTGCGGCACGGCTCTGGACTGGACGAGCGGCCAAGCCGTGTGCCAGCATTAACCCTGTCCGTGGCCCTCGTTGGCTACGGCCTGCGCGCACGCATCGGCGACGAGGCGCGGGACGACATCCGAGCCGGAGGCGTTGCTGGCTGTGGAAGCGCATGGTGACCAGTGCGCTGAGCCGTCAATCTGGCCAGCTACCTCGTACGAGTAGGGGTTCGTCATCGTCGAGTACCCGTCGTGTTGGGACAAGAACTCGACTCGACTCGACTGAAGACCCCTGCCGGCCGGATTCCTCATCAGTGGGCCGCGATAAGCTGGGCCCAGAAAGGCAACGTGCTCGTACTCGTAGGCAGTCTCGTCTCCAGCGCCATGGCCATCGAACCAGGCTCGCTCTGCAACGGCAGACGGAGGGCCTCGGCGGAGAGCTGTGTGTGGTTGTACGGCATCATCTCGATGCTCTGCTGAGCGGTGGCTGCGGCGTGCCGTGACGGAGCAGACACAGGGAGCCGATTGCCGGACGCACGTCGCCTACCTCGGCTGCCTGCGTTCAGCACCTCTCCGTCGACCGTGTACCTGGTAGCTATGTAGGCACATGCGCGCAGTCCGTAGAACGAACGGGCCGGCGGACGAGACGAGCGAAGGCGGGCAGACTCGGGCAACGGCGGCCGGCTCTGGAGGGACGGGAGGAAATTCCGAGTCCGAACCATTGAGCGTTGGCGAGAGGGCCAGGGAGCGCAGGAGGGAGAGGAGAGGAGGGAGAGGAGAGAGGAGGAGAAGAACCAGTAGGGCGTGTCTGGACTCTGGGACCAACCGCGACCGCCCTGCTCGACCTCGGTTGGTCGGTCCAGGCTACGTATAGCCGCATAGCTAGTCCGTACGGTGAAAGCTGATGCACGATACTCGTAAGACTGGTCTAGAATAGATTGTCCAGTCGCCATCGGTTTGTTTCGTTGTGCTTCCGGCTCCAAACACGCACGCACCAGCGACAACCGCTCCGGTGTGGCTCCAAACTCACTCACAGGCGAGAGAGAATAACAGAGAGAGAATACGGCAACCCACCCCGGCCCACAAGGATGGATGCTGCAACCGCACCGCTGGACTCCGCTTGGCTGCGTCGTGGGCCGCAGAGATGCATCCCTGGGTGTTGATAAAAATGGCCGCGCAGACTACGAGTAAGGTACGGGGAAAGGGTTTGACCACGAGTCGGATCGCTGCATTCGGGGCAAAGCACGTCTACTCGTACTCTACCTGCGCGGCGACTGTCACGGGGACGGCCATAGCACTGCAGATCATCAACAGCGGCACGGCGAACGGACGTCCGGACGGCAGTGAGCGGTGCTTGCAGAGCCGAGACGCCATGGTGCGCGCGCAGTATAAAAGCTGCGCACGAGACATGTGCGGGCTGCCAAAGGAAAGAAAGAAGCAGCAGCGCTACCTACTTGTATACCTCCCGGACGTGGCATTGCGATGCCCATTCGTGGCGCCCATGTCTCTGCTTTGGCCATACTCGTAGGTAGGTAGCTTATCTGGGGCAGATGTCCGATCCCCGCAACGCGGCGTCCGTACCTCTGTACATGCAACGATGAACGTGATAACCTGGTTCGCCTTGCCCGGTTGCTTGGTCTTGGGTAGCAAGGAGGGATGGATGGATGGATGGATGTATGGACCCTGAAAGGGTCTGTTGGTCGCTGAGGCTCGCTGGCCAAGTCTCCACTTCCATTGGAGGACGCTGTCGAAGAAGCAGACGGAGGCGAGCAAGCAATGCAGGAAAAGAAAGAAAAGAAAAGCACCACCAAGTCATTCTGGTCCTCGCGTCTGCGAGTACGAAGCACTCGTACGACCGGTAGAATCCAGCATCCAATGTCACCCCTGCTGCCACGGCTGGCTCGTCTGCACCGCGCACAAAGAGCCCTGGAGGCGACCCGCTTGCCCCTCAACCCCTCCAGCTCCATCCCGGGCAGCCCTCCCTGCTCCCCACACCCCCGTCCAGCGGCGGCTCGCCCCCTACGAGCTCCCCTACAAGCACCCGCTAGCAGGCATCGCACTTCCGACCTCGAATCATCCAACCTCGAATCATCCACATTGCCATGTCCTCGCCCTCGTCGCACGCACTCCTCCACCCCCAACCACCCCGGCAGACGCCACTCGCCATTTTCCCTCGCAGAACATTGATTGGAACTTGACCCTGCTGCACGCGCAGCGCCAGGTTGTGCAGCACGCAAGCCCGCCCTGCCAGCCACGTCGCATTGGCCGAGGCGGCTCTCCAGTCTGGTCTGGGTTCCAGGTGTTCGTTGAGCGTGCATGCTCCCTCGTCCGCACTGCATCTTGACAAATCCGATCCGACCCAAGCTTGTCCGTCGTGCTCCTGCTCCGTCCGCCAACTCCTCTTCCGCATCCGCATCGTCGTCGCCTCGTCGAGGAGAGCCCATCGACAGACAAACCGACGCCGGAAGAGGACCCAGCCCGCCAGCCCGGGACCGCAGCGACTAAAAAAGGGAACCAGCCTTTGCTTGGGATCGTCGACAAGCACGCTCCAAGCCAATCTATCCTACGGACCACCTTCCGGACTACGGACTAACTACGGACTACCCTACCCTACCAATCCTGTGCTATCCGCGCAGCCTCCACCCCTCTTCTCGCTGGCCAAGGCCTCCTCTGCCACGAGTGCCTACCTAGGTAGGTAGGTAGGTACCTGCTGGAACCGCCACGGCGTCCCGCTCGTCTGCCTCTTTCGCCGACTCGCCGCTCGCGCCGTTCTCGCTCGCCCGCTGCGCTCCTATCAGCGTCCGCTCGTCGCTTGGCTCTGCCCGCCATCCAGCCCTCATCGGTCGCGCGCGTTGCCAACCTGAGGCGCGCAACGCTACAAAGCCGGACCCGCTCGCAGCCCACGGCCCACTGTCCCCACCCCGACCCTCTGCCTGCCCAAGACGAGCTCCCATCAAGGACGCCTAAGCAGCATCCTACCTACCTGCTACCGTCTTCTCCAGAGTGCGTCTTGTCCCGAGAGGCTGGAGCAAACATCCCCGAACGAGGCGACCGCTCCGCTCTCCATTGACGCGGGACTGTAAATTCGCTGCGCTGCGCTGCGCGTCGCTGTCCGCCTGCTCCCGGTCCCTCCCGTCTTCGCATCGGCCTCGTCGTTGCTTCTGCGCAGACCCCCTCCTCTGTCCCTCGACTGTCACAGCTTCCCTTCGGTCGGCTTGGCTTCAGCTCCGCCGCCGCCCGCACGACGACTTTTCCGCAATCATGGCGGGTCGCATGGTGCTCTACAAGCTGGTGGTTTTAGGAGATGGCGGCGTGGGAAAGACAGCCCTGACCATCCAGCTGTGTCTGCAACACTTTGTCGAGACTGTGAGTTTGTCCTTGTACCACGACCGAGCCCCTGTGGCCCCCTCGCATCGCGCGCCTGTGCCGGGCCAGCAGCTCCATCACCGTCCACCCCCATGATAAACTCGGGCTGACGAGCGCGGCGCCAGTACGACCCGACAATTGAAGACTCGTACCGCAAGCAGGTCGTCATAGATGGCCAGCCATGCATGCTCGAGGTCCTCGACACGGCCGGCCAAGAAGAGTACACGGCGCTGCGAGATCAATGGATCCGCGACGGCGAGGGCTTCGTCCTCGTGTACAGCATCTCCTCCCGCTCGTCCTTTACCCGCATCAAGCGATTCCACCACCAGATCCAGCGCGTCAAGGAGTCGTGCGCATCCTCACCGTCCTACCCCGGCTCGCCGTTATCCGCCGCCAACCCCCAACTGCCCGTGCCCATCATGCTCGTGGGCAACAAGAGCGATAGAGTCACGGAGCGCGAGGTATCTACGCAAGAGGGGCACGCCCTGGCCCGTGAGCTGGGCTGCGAATTCGTCGAGGCGTCGGCCAAGAACTGCATCAATGTCGAGAAGGCATTCTACGACGTTGTCCGGATCCTGCGACGCCAGCGACAGCAGGCATCACGCCCGCCCGCCGGCTCCAGCGGCCGCTCGCGTACAGGCAACGGCGACATTGGCGGCCGCGAGCGCGAGACACCGCGGTACCGACGCAGCAAGGACGGCGAAAAGAGCAAATCCAAGTGCGTGGTATTATGAGCGGCTGCGTCGCCACTCGACCATGGCTTCTGCGGGACCCTACGATGGGGCTACGGGGTGCGGCGGCGGCGGCGGTGGCGGATGAGGGGGCATGCGTTTGGAGCTCGACCCTCTACATCGTCGGCCAGCCCGCTCGCCCCCCCACGTGAGACGGACGAGGAACGCATCATGACGGAAAACGACGCTGCCGGCAGGAGGAGAGATGATTTTCTTGAGCGATTGACCATGGCAAGGGGGCCCTACCGGTTCTGCTACACGACGACGCAGCATCCCAGCAACGAACGAAACCACATCCAGTTCCGAATCGGCGAATGGCGTATGAACAAAAAGAGGCATATTCTGGGGCGCTAGGTATTCACGACATTTACACGCGTTACACAAATTACATGACTTTTGCTCTTTCGCACCGCCAGCGCTGCTGACGGGGGAGGCTTCGGAGACGTCTCCTCTTTAGCAGCATCAACGCCTTTCCATATTCGTCTCCCGGCAACATGTTTGAAATAATGTCGAGGCCTGCAGGTGGTGTTTGGGGGTCTCGGCTGAGTCCTTTCTTGGCCCGACTGTTTCACTCTCTCTTCGAGTCTCGAATAAACAAAAAGCCGCTTCTCGACGCGCGAGCATGGATTGTTGGTACCGGTGCCTGGTTGGATGTCACCTGTTTGCCCCATCGGCAATGTCTTTTTCTTTTCTACTTCGCCACCCCCCTTTTTGTCTATTCCACAAGGCCTTGAGTGTGTATGCGGAAGGAGAGAAGTATTGGAAACGAGGAGGATGGAGAGCAATTACTTCGCCTGTCTATAGTTGAAGGATTGAAAAAGATTTCCAACGAGAGGGATGTGGTCTCACTGGCCGAGGAAGAGTGGGCTTGGGCTGGGCCAAGCGCCCATGATAGAGGTCCACTTGAGGGACGCGGACCGTATCCACGGGCTTATGGCCATGGCGCGCCATCAACCATTTACATATTTACAGTAACATTCACATGGATCGCGGCGAATGCTTCACAAGCTCCCCAAGGCATGCGTGGGACCCGAGGGCCTACCTACCTACTCGTACGCAAGGCGCATCGTACATGGATAGCCTTGGAGACCAACAGCATGTGAAGCCTTGTGCGACCTCGGGTCGAATCCACCAGTAACACGCCTCGGCAGGAGGGGAACCAAACATGTAATAATACGTAGGTACGTACGGGGTACTCGGTACGCACCTCATGCTCAGTAGGTAGGCTACATGCGCTCGTTGGCGCTGATGTCTAACCATCAACATGCATCCACAGCCTCCCCCCAGGCCCAGACGCCGCCTCTGCATGCGCCCACCCGTGCCTACCCGCAGCCGCTCGCTCGCTCAAAGGGCACTGTATGCTACCTTGCACGGATGCATACGCCCGCGTCGCCCCGGTGCAACGTGACCCGTCGGAACGCACACGGTTTACGCCCATACACCACGTCTATTGCCAACGTCCAGGCCGCTAGGAGACTCGCACCGCTAGACGGGAATAGGCGCATGGGGGGCTTGGAGAAGCGGCGCCATGATGATGATGCAGCACACCACCTCGGCTGTCAGGGAACATCGGTGGGGTGGTGGGTTGGGGGTTGTAGGCTCCGGTGGCTGTGTGTGGGATGTCGCGCCCGTTGCATACCGCCCAGGCAGTGTAGTGTAGTCTACTAGTGTAGCGGATGAACATGGCAGCATGGAGGGCATGCGATGTGATGAGATGCGATGTGATGAGATGAGATGTGATGAGATGAGATGCAGCGTGTATGTGCGCTCATGAGCGAGTTGCTCTTACCCCGCCTGTCGCGATGTCGGCACTTGCCACTTGGTCAGTCGCCGCAACCGCCAGACGTGAGGTACCCATTGGAGCCCGTCGTTTGCTGCCGTTCCCTTGGGGAGGTATCCCGACTATTAATCCCGCTTGATCCGAAACGATTCCCTCGCGCCGCTAGCAGAGTGTTGGCGATGCTCGTCGGCCGGCGGGGTCGTGGCAGGGGTCGAGGCGTGTGGGCATGGAACAGAACGGAGGGACGGGCGGCGCTATTGGGTGCTGTCGCGGTATGTTCATGCACTAGGCATGCAGCCATCTATATATGTATATGCCATGTGAGTTAGGCAGTTCTGTGTGTGTCGTGGGAGTTTGGCGTCAAGTGTTGCGGAAAGCGTTCCGTTTGGTTTCGGGTTGTGGGTTGCGGATAACCCTCGAGCATGTCATGTTCGTGGCATACTACGTCCTTGGGAAACCCTCAAACACCTCGTTGCACCATCTGATGCCCTGTACTCCGTACGGACTGCTCGCAAGGACTCGCAATCCTCGCCCTCGCCGAAGCACGGCATCAAAACCCTCCCCCTTTTCCCCATCCGCTCACCGAGATGGCCCGCCTCACGCACACCTTCGTCCCTCGCCTGTAACCCTCCCCACGTGCAAAGCCCCCTCCAACTACCTACCGACCTACATGTTCCTCGGTTGCTGGACAATACACCCTTGCGGTCTTTCAACGTCGCCCTCGCATGCCCTGCGGCTCCCTGCGCACGCCGCGCACCAGATACAACTATGTGTTGTTGACCAACCACTTCGTGGACCAGGCAACATATTGCAAGCGGCCCGGTGTTGTAGCCAGGGGTTCGCCGACCGCGTCGGAAAGTAGGTCGTTGAACGCGTGCGGCTGTGCCACTGTACCACTGCCCGTGCCGCTGATGCGGCATGAACGCCGGCGCCGTGTATCGTTCATCAACTTTTGTGACACGAGTCGGGCTCTGCCCAGGGGAGCAACTGCCGGCGAGGAACGTGTGGGAACGGCACGACACTGGCCCCGAAGAAAGTACAAGCGACGGTTGATCCATCATTCTATTCAAAGAAAACATGCAAGAGGATGCTTGTTGTGGGAAAGAGACCGCCCATCCATATCCGATCCCATCGATATTTATCCAGAAAGACGCCAGAATCCAGAATCTCCAAAAAAAATACTTGCCGGTGAAGAGGAAACTCGAAAAACGTAGCCAATCCCCAAGAGCTGCCGGCTGTACACATTGCCAGATCAGCTCTGCTCGGTGCTGGGCTGGTATAAAGCGTGAAATGGTAGCAAGACATGTTATTCCTTGGCGGCGTGCTCATCGCCAAACGGGCTACGGCCCCGTTCACTTGATCCGGTCCGTCTTGATGCCCTACTTCCGCCACGGTGATCCTCGCCTTCGTCTTCGATCACGGCGCCAAGTGTGGGGATGCCAGCTGGGTTTGGTGTGCCAGGCGGGTCAGAGAAGGGACCAAAGTCTCGGATGGACGAGTCGCCAATGAGGGTCACGGCATTGGAGTCCAGTGTCGGGGCATGGCTGGCAGAGTCGGAGGACGAGGCCGAGGACCCTGACCTGGACGGTGTGTTGGCTCCCGACTTGGCACTAACATCGATCTTCTTAGGTCCACCGCCCAGCTTCACTACCTGGGCCCGAGCTTGCGTGGCAGTGTTGGCGTTGTTGACAAAGGTGGCGCCAATGCTGAAAACGCTCGCGCCGCTCTTTGGTCGTCCGGCGCCAAACCTTTCAAAGTCGATGCTGGGAACGGGAGGCGTGTTTGCTCCGCTGGCGGCTCCGGACTTGACGCTGACAACAGTGGGCTTGGCCCGCATGCCGGTCTGCGCGGGAGTCTGGACCTGGGCCTGTTTGCCGTAGATTGTGGAAGCGATGCTCGAGCGAGGAGCATACGAGGTGCGGTCCGTGTACGCGGAAATGCCAGAGTAGGTCGAGTCTCGCAGGTTCCCGGGGACGAAGAAGTGCTGGTCGTCTTGGTTGGACTGGCGGTTTCCTTCCGAGTGATGCATCGGGATCGGCGGAACAGGCGGCACGAGGACCGTTGGGGAGGTCGGAGTCGCCCGGTTGGTGACGCCGGGGATGTAGGCGATCTGGATGATGTTGGACGCGCGCGTCAGGACGGTAGAGGCGATGGAGTGCACCGTGTGAGTGGAGGAGCGGTGCGTCATCCGCGAAGCGTTGTCCTTTTCGACATCTCGAGCATTGCTCGCGGCGGGCTGGTATATGGACTGCGACATGCGCGACCGTTTGGGCTTGATGAGAAACCTCCACACCAAATATGTGAGAATCGAAATGACGGCGATGCCACCGACCACACCGCCGGCAATAGGGCCAGCGCTTGGCCCGTTGCTGCCTCCGCTCCCATTGCCGTTGCTCGGGGGCGGCGCGGAGTTATCGGTCATGCAAACCGACTTGGGGCATTGGGTACAATCGACGGGGATTGTGTACTGGCAGGCTTGTCCGTCGGTGCACTTGGGGCATTCGAGCTTCGAGGTGCTGTCGCATTGCACGCACGCGCGCTTTTGGGGAACGAGTTTCAGGGCTGGTGGTCAGAGGTTAGATGTCGAGTTATACACCAACGAGAGCGGCACGCTCGCCACGTACCTTCATGCAGCTCGGACAGATCTTTCGCAAAGGCAAAGGGCGCTGCTTGTGCGTCCATGGTCAAGGGAGATGGAGAGGATTCTGGAGAAAGAAGCGTCGCGCCGTTGGCGGTCTCGATCGGGCTCGAGCAACCAGGACGACGGCAACGAGGGGCTTGTGGCGACGACAACGTTGTGATCGGGCGCTGTGATTCCAAAAACAAGTCGCGGCCAGGCTAAGGATGCTGGTAGTGGATATTCGATTCGCGTCGGGATACGTATGTGATTCGCGGCGACGATCGATGGATGTTTGGTTGGAAGGGATGCAAGGCAAGTCGAAACGATTGGACTGGGAGACTGGCTCGGGGGGCAAGGACGGGTAAGAATACTAGACAACGGAAGAGAAAGACATAGTCGACCTTGGCGACGGCGAATCGAAGAGAAGTTGGCGTGTTCGAGCGAGGATCGTCGGTTGAACGAGGCTTCTGCGGTGTCGGCCAGGCACGGGGAGGATGAACAGGACAAGCATCGAGCGTCGCCGCAGGTCTCACAGCGGGCGGAGACAAGAGAGGCCCAAAGGGGGGAGGGGATGGCTGTTTGGCCCCAGCGGCAGCGCCAGGGGCAGGCTGCGCTAGGGCAGTTTAGGGCTAGCGGAGCAATTAAAGAGCTCGGCACAGTGCGCCTTGGGCCAGCGGCCGTGCCCCTGGCCCTGTGGCGCACAGGACGGGAGGCGAGCGACGGGGCGGCGGGCCAGGAACAGCGCACGAGGCTAGGTTCCTCGTTGTGTAACGCTTAGTGTTTGAGATCCCATGGGGACGGTGCGAATGCAGCCACGCCTACACGGTAAGGTCGCCACGACCACTGAACGACGGGAGTCTGTCGTCGTCGTGAGCGGTGGTTCAGGTTGGACCGCAGTCCACGCAAACCTCAGCGCAATTCGTCGAGAATGCGGCGACGCGGCTGTTGACACGCGGTCTCGCCGCACCCGGCAGCGCTGATGCGATGCACAACTCCGACCACACGCGCGGATGGCTACATGCGCCGGGATGTTGCTGCTCTACGTCCTCGAATCAGAGGCTTCCTCGCCATTGGAAAGCAGATGGCAAGTTCGGCAGACTTTGGATGCTAACCGACCCCGAGAGGCGCCGACTTGTGACACAGACGGACCCGGACACGAGATGGCCCCTGGTCTTGACTACTTGTACTTCGAAGTTACGAACCGACTCTCCGGTCCCATGAGGGCTTGCTGCCTTGTCTTGACGAGGTGAGGTAATTTTGTTGCCTGGCGAATCACGTCCTCGCCTCGCTGAGTTGCAGAATCATGCAAATTTGCTTTTCGACGAAGCCCAGGGGCATGGGATCCAGAGCTCCCATTTCTCTGTAACAGTGGCGCGTGGGTCCGTAGCGGAGAAGGATCACCTCGGCATGTCTTGATCGAGGCGCATGGACGAGCGTGCCGTACTCCGTACTGCCGTCCAACGGCCATGGGTCAGGCCACTTAAAACACATGGCATTCCCTGCCCTTTGTCTGCTTTTTCAAAGTCAAGTTGTCGCCACAACCTTCAGCACATCTCTTGGGCCGAGAAGGCGGCCAACCGGTGCCTTGGCCGCCGGGAACAGTTGTACCTGGCTGGGCAGCGTCGTCAGCAGCAACGTCACAAAGTCCGCCTATCCTCGTGTGGAACCTTTAAGCCACAGTCGATGCACGACGGCGGCAATAGCTGAAGGGATAGTCCGTATTACTCCGTAGAGGACTACTACTCGTAGTCGGGTACGTGGCACCTGCGTCTCTGTCCGTGCATTGAACGCTGCCTACGGAGGTACAGTTGGATCTCTTGGCATCGAATATGTCGATCCGGAGTTGACAACACCCTCCCGCAGGCCGCGTCGGCTGGGCCGATTCGAATGAGGATGCAAACTGATGACGCCGATTACTTCATACAAAGGACTTGTTCCTTCTGGTATGTTCTGGCTCTTGTGAGCCTTTGGCTCGTGCTTTTGTAAGAGTGTTATACATCGACCCCAAGTGCAGGCTGGTCGGTCCGTGTGCGCGCCAGATCCCATGGGCAGCTCTAAGGCTTGTGGGTACCAAATTACAGGGGCAAAAATGGGATTGGAACACGGATCGAATCATGTCTTGGCAGAGTCGCGTAGATCGATCTAAGTCGGGATTATCTGAAGCTTTCAACCGGTATCGGCTTTGGGTGGAGTTTTGGAACAAGTCATGAGCTGTGCTGGCGTTGAGCGACATGTGGCCCGGTGTCAAAGGAGCGAGCGCATCAGCAGAGTAACAACTGCATGACAAAGCAGCAGTTTCGATGCAACCAACATGATGAGATCCTGACAGGTCGTCGCTTTGCTCTGCGACGGCTACCGGCAACCTCCATGGCAACGTTGAATCCACTGCAAGTCAGGCTCCAATTCGGATGCACGGCTGCACGGCCTCCACAGGCTGGAATGGATTATGGACTGCACACTCCAGCCACTCAGACCCCTGGCCGGTCCGCCGGCTACTATTTTTGGGGGCTTCCCCAACCATGTCGCCTGCAATTTTGCTCGTATTGGCGGCTGTTGTACGTACGTATGCGTCGAAGCTTTGACGTTGTCTACGCGGAAGAAGGGTGCATTTTTTCGTCTGCCGAAGCACAGTCCGGGAAATGCTCGCAGCGTGGCAACATGGGAAAAGCAGAAGCCTCGTGTGCCTCTCGTGGTGCCGCAGCGGCGGTTGCTGACGTCGGCCTATTCCATGTCAGCATGGCTGCTTTGCGCCTAGTCCGTAGTTTGCCGCCTTGTTGCGATGGAGCTGGAGACGAGACGAGCACCTCAGCTTCCCGCAAGGCTGACATGCAATGCTGCGGGTCAGCCGCCAAGATACCCGACTTCGCTCGCCTGTACCCGTCGTGGTCGAGGGCTCCGGCAGCGCAAACGGGACTCCATGAATCATCAGGACGCGGCACAAAGTCTCTCCCACGCTGCTCGGTTCCTTGTTCTCGTGCCCGTATTGCCATGCCACGCAGGAGACGCAAGGGGGACCGTGATTGGAGCTGTCTCGGCACTTTTGTGGGAGCCGCTGGCACCGACCTGTCTGATGGTGTCACGCTTCGGCGGCCCCAGAGTTCTTGCAGGAGGCTGGGGCTCAGCGAGCCAGCGGCGAGTGGCTCAGCTGCTCTAGCGCCAGTCCCCTATTTTGCCCAGTGAGAACAGCTGTGAAACACGCTCTGCTCTCTGTTCTTCTTTATTACATTCTCTTCCCCACCGCCTGCATCATCATCATCCATCACCCCCTTTTCCATGCCCTCTCCCTACTGTCGCCGTTCGTTTGAGGCTGGCGCCCTCATTGCTTGGTAGCAGCCTGGCGTTTTGGCAAGTTGCTTGGGCCAACCACCAACCCATTCCTATCCGTCGCGCCTCGTGGCGCCTTAATTTTCTGGCCCCTGCCAACGCAAACGCACCCGCGAGACAAAGAGCCATCACCCCAGCCCCCCCCCTCCGAGTCGTACTCTTCCCCGAAAGCATCTCTACCGGATTGCAAACTCCCATTTCTTGGCTCGAGAGGGCAAGTTTCGTTAGCATCATGGCGTACAACGGCCATGGCCATGGCCAAGGCCAGGAGTACAGCGCCGGTGGAGGACACCCCATGCAAGACCTCCCTGCTGGCGGCAACGTGAGTTCCCGGAACCCGAAGCTCTGCTCCCCAGGCGACGACGCACAAACTGACGCGGCATCTTCCCAGTATCATCTGCCTCCGCAAGACCACGACGAGGAGGCTGGACGCTATCTGCTGAATGAGCCCCCGTCCATTGGTTACGAGCACGACCGCCTCGGCGCTGGAACCCCCCCCGATCGCCCAGTCTCCGCGTACAGCCTCACCGAGTCCTATGCTCCCGGTGCGGCGCAGCACCCCGGTGCCGGCTCCGGCGGCTTCGGCGACAGTGCATATGGCCAGTACCCGCAGGATGCGGGATACGGCTACGACCGCCCGGCCTCGACCGTCAACGACGAGGAGGAGAGCTGGATGCAGCGACAGCAGCAGCCGGCGGCAGGCGGCAGAGGCGGCGGCGGCCTGAAGCGCTACAATACCAGAAAGGTCAAGCTCGTCCAGGGCTCCGTCCTGAGCATCGACTACCCCGTCCCCAGCGCCATCAAGAACGCCGTCCAGCCGCGCTACCGCGATGTCGAGGGCGGCAACGAGGAGTTCATGAAGATGCGCTACACGGCCGCGACGTGCGACCCCAACGACTTCACCCTCAAGAACGGATATGATTTGCGACCCCGCATGTATAACCGACACACGGAGCTGCTCATCGCCATCACGTACTACAACGAGGACAAGGTCCTGCTCTCCAGAACTCTCCACGGTGTGATGCAGAACATCCGCGACATCGTCAATCTCAAGAAGTCGACGTTTTGGAACAAGGGTGGCCCTGCCTGGCAGAAGATTGTCGTCTGCTTGGTCTTTGACGGTATCGAAAAGGCCGACAAGAACACGCTCGACGTTTTGGCCACCGTTGGCATCTACCAGGATGGTGTCATCAAGAAGGATGTTGATGGCAAGGAGACCGTCGCTCACATTTTCGAGTACACCAGCCAGCTTTCCGTGACCCCCAGCCAGCAGCTCATCCGCCCGACGGACGACAGCCCTCAAAACCTGCCGCCCGTCCAGTATATCTTCTGCCTGAAGCAGAAGAACAGCAAGAAGATTAATTCGCACCGTTGGCTTTTCAACGCCTTTGGCCGAATCTTGAACCCCGAAGTCACCATTCTGATCGATGCCGGAACCAAGCCCAGCCCTCGATCCCTGCTGGCGCTGTGGGAAGGCTTCTACAACGACAAGGACCTCGGAGGTGCTTGCGGTGAAATTCACGCCATGTTGGGTAAGGGCGGCAAGAAGCTCCTCAATCCCCTCGTCGCGGTCCAGAACTTCGAGTACAAGATTTCCAATATTCTCGACAAGCCGCTCGAGAGCTCCTTCGGCTACGTTAGTGTGCTGCCGGGTGCCTTCTCTGCGTACCGGTTCCGAGCCATTATGGGCCGTCCCTTGGAGCAGTACTTCCACGGCGACCATACGCTGTCCAAGCTGCTGGGCAAGAAGGGCATTGACGGGATGAACATCTTCAAAAAGAACATGTTCTTGGCCGAGGACCGAATTCTGTGCTTCGAGCTGGTCGCCAAGGCTGGCCAGAAGTGGCATCTGACGTACATCAAGGCTGCAAAGGGTGAAACCGACGTGCCCGAGGGCGCGGCCGAATTCATCAGCCAGCGTCGACGATGGCTCAACGGTTCCTTTGCCGCCTCGCTGTACTCCCTGATGCACTTT
The DNA here is from genome assembly GCA_002916505.1 of Tolypocladium paradoxum. Taxonomy (NCBI): domain Eukaryota; kingdom Fungi; phylum Ascomycota; class Sordariomycetes; order Hypocreales; family Ophiocordycipitaceae; genus Tolypocladium; species Tolypocladium paradoxum. Next base: position 16,253 of record PKSG01000523.1, read on the forward strand.
GGTCGGATCTACAAGAGCGGTCACAACATTATCCGCATGTTCTTCTTCCACATCCAGCTCATCTACAACTTCCTCAACTTGATCTTCTCGTGGTTCTCCCTGGCCTCTTACTACCTGACGACGACCGTCATCATGGACCTGGTCGGCACGCCTGTCATTGCCTCGAGCACTACTTCGGAGCACCATGGCTGGCCCTTTGGTGACACGGCGACGCCGATAGTTAACGCGCTGCTCAAGTACCTCTACCTGGCCTTTGTGATCCTGCAGTTTATCCTCGCCTTGGGTAACCGGCCGAAGGGCTCCAAGTTCACCTACATTGCCTCTTTCATGCTCTTCGGCCTCATCCAGGGCTACATTCTTGTGCTTTCTGGATACCTGGTCGCCCGAGCATTTGACACGCCCATCCAGGACCAGATCTCGCTCGATTCGGGAGCAGATTTTGTTCGGAGCTTCTTCTCCGGATCCGGCGCAGCCGGTGTCATCCTCATCGCCTTGATCACCATCTACGGTCTCTACTTTGTCGCTTCGTTCCTGTATCTGGATCCCTGGCACATGTTCCACTCCTTCCCGTACTACCTGCTGCTCATGTCGACCTACATCAACATCCTGATGGTGTACGCCTTCAATAACTGGCACGACGTTTCCTGGGGCACCAAGGGATCGGACAAGTCGGACGCTCTTCCTTCGGCGAACATCACCAAGGGCGAGAAGAACGAAGTGGTGGTGGAGGAAATCGAAAAGGAACAGGAAGACATTGACAGTCAGTTTGAGCAGACGGTGCGCCGAGCCCTCGCCCCCTTCAAGGAGGTGGAGGAGGTCGAGAAGAAGGATGTCGAGGATTCGTACAAGTCCTTCCGAACCGGCCTGGTGGTGTCGTGGCTGTTTTCGAACATTTTGCTGGTCATTGTCATTACCAGTGACAACTTCAACTCCTTTGGCATTGGTGTAAGTCTTGCCTCGGTTTGGTGCGTCTGCTTATTGCATCGGCGACTGACGTGTATTCGCAGAAATCGGCCTCGGTCCGTACCGCCAACTTCTTCAAGTTCCTGCTGTACGCCACTGCGGTTCTGTCGCTGGTTCGATTCTTTGGCTTCCTGTGGTTCTTGGGCAAGACCGGTATCATGTGCTGCTTTGCGCGGAGATGAGCGGGACATGGATGAGTACGAAGTAAACGTACCAGTATTTGGAAAATGGCGGCTATTGATCGGGTGTCACGTCACGGGGTGTCGAGAGTAGACAAATTGGTTCATTGCGGATACCTCGCTTTGTAACGGTTCTTTTTCAGGTATTAATGCATGGCAACTTTCCTTCCGCGATAGCTACGTGGACAGACGACGGACGCGGTCGACTCGGCGGGCTCGTGTGACCAGTGACCACATGCATACTTGCATGACCCATGCCTTTTGCTGGTGGTGTTGCCAACCTTGGATCCCCTGACGATGCCCAGCGCGTAAACCCCGGCAGATTGGGCAGGGCCTATCTTATCGTGCATCTCGCCTTCATTTATATGTCTTCCACTATCACGGCTAGGCTCCCTCGGTGGCGATCGCATCATCGCGACAGGCAACTTCCCACGTTGCCTTTTTTCTCTCCATCCTACAAAGCTCTCCTGGTGACACGAATTTGCCGAGTCCCCGGGTCGGACGACAGCCCAGAAACCACCCGTTACCCGCTACGTCCCGCTCCGTTGTCCGACTGACCCCTCTTGCGGGGCTATACCGCCTGCAGGATGTTGAAAATATGGTCCATGGTGAAGCATCACACAGAGCCGGTCGAGGTCCAGAGTGCTAACGGTATGGCAGAAAAAGGAGCAGAAACAGGCTGAAAATGCCGAGGGCCAAGCTGCGGGAGGCAAGAAGAAGAAGGTCACGGCAGCCCAACTGCGGGTCCAAAAAGGTACGCATGAGCAGCCGCGCAGATGCTATCCCCGAGGCAGAATGCAGGAGGCTAACGTTTCTATCCCGGCGCAGACTTGTCGGAGCTGTCGCTCGGATCGACGATGAAGACGGACTTCCCCGACCCCGACGATATCCTCAACTTTGTCCTGACGATCGAGCCGGACGAGGGCATGTACCGGACGGGCCGCTTCACATTCGACTTTGCCATCAACCAAAACTTCCCACACGAGCCGCCCAAGGTGCGGTGCAGGGAGGTCATCTACCACCCCAATATTGATCTGGAGGGCAAGGTGTGCCTGAACATCCTGCGCGAGGACTGGAAGCCCGTGTTGAACCTCAACGCGGTGATTGTCGGCCTACAGGTACGCGTTTCCCTTGCCCCGTTGCGCACGGGTTATGGGCCGAGCTGCATGATTAGGTGCAGGCAGAAGCTAATTCCTTGGACAGTTTCTCTTCCTCGAGCCCAACGCCTCGGACCCGCTAAACAAGGAGGCGGCAGACGACCTACGGCACAACCGAGAAGGGTTTAAGAGAAACGTGCGGACAGCGATGGGCGGAGGCACCGTCAAGGGAACCACGTATGATCGAGTGATCAGATAGTCGGGGCTCACGTCGCCGGATGCCCTTGAGTCCATGGATGCCAAAAAACACGGAGCCGCGCGCGACTGTCAACAAGGAAAGGGTCCACTCACGGCAAATGAGCGGCGTCGCGAGTTTATATTGGACTCCTGTATCTGTGGCATGCTGGCAATCGTGTTGAGGGGGGCGATAATCGAGGCAGAAGCACGATTATCCTTGCCGGGGCCGACGGAGTGAGCTGCGGATCACGTCGGGCGACATACATACATCATCATTGATAGAGGCTGGAGGGAGGCATTGTCCCGGCGTCTGAACGCGTCCGTGATTGGGGGCGCACTGCTCGACAAAAGCGAAGAGGCTGCTTTGAGCCCATGGGAAAGCGTGGATATGATACTTGACAGCTTAAGGTGTTTATCAAGCCATTTTTCTACGTCGCGGGCGTGGTTCCGTCTGCTGGTGCTTGCGCGACGCGGTGCCGTACGGCAATCGACGTGCAATCCGACGTGCAACTCGACGTGCAACTCGACATGGCCAGCATGATTCTTGCCAGACACCAAGCCATATATTATGCGGTGACGAGAGGCATCCGAGTGAAAGAAAGGGGCATGGAGATGTGAGGCTGGCGATGTGGACAGTTGCCATGGTTCTGGCTTCACCGTGAGCATCTGGGGCGGACCGTGCCTTGCGGAGGACAGCTGGGCTCTAGGGCTAGCACGCCCGCCACGGCAACGGCCAGTCGCACTGCTGGCGGCACAGCACAGGGGAGTCCGCTAGCGCAAGGTAAGGTAAGGCTAGGTACCATGCCAACGGCTTCTGCAGCGCCGCAGTCCATAGGTTGGCAGAGCCCGGCACTGGCGCTGGCCTGCATGATGTATCCAGTGGGGGCTCTGCCCCGGCCAGCGCGGCGTCTGACTGGTCAGCCATGACCGCCAGCCGCCTTCTCAACCAGCACCGAAATCGGTGCGTCGAGGTCTGTGCTCTCCCACCCCCAGAAAATTCCAGCCCTCCGAAAGTCCGAACCTCTTGCACAATCTCCCCTTCACCAAGACACCTCTCCCCCCTCCCCAAGCACCCCATCGCACCCGTGACAATGGCCTCGAGAAGCTTCTCCAAGACCCTGCGTGCGCCGCTGGCCCGCCAATTGGCCTCGCCGCGTGTCCAGCAGCGCTCCTACATTGCTGCCCGCAACCTGGTGCGCGCCACCGCCGCCGCCGTCGCTCGCCCGGCCGTTGCTCAGCACCAGGTCCGTGGCGTCAAGACGATTGACTTTGCCGGCCACAAGGAGGACGTCTACGGTATGCTTGAATCCTGATGATGCCAATCGTCGCTGGTGCCGTTTGCGCATTGGGTGTTCTGCCGACATGTCGCTGACCCTGCCCATCTCCAGAGCGTGCCGACTGGCCCAAGGAGAAGCTCTTGGTGAGTCACAATTCTTCATCCAAATTGGCCCTCGCATCGCTGACAACTCCCCCAGGACTACTTCAAGAACGACACCCTGGCCCTCATCGGCTACGGCTCCCAGGGCCACGGCCAGGGCCTCAACCTCCGCGACAACGGCCTCAACGTCATCGTCGGTGTCCGCAGGAACGGCAAGTCGTGGAAGGATGCTGAGCAGGACGGCTGGGTCGCCGGCAAGAACCTGTTCGACGTCGACGAGGCCATCTCCCGCGGCACCATTGTCATGAACCTGCTCTCCGACGCAGCCCAGTCCGAGACCTGGCCCGCTATCAAGCCCCAGCTGACCGAGGGCAAGGTACGTCGTCTTCCATGTCAACGACGGAAGTCAATGCCGCGTTGCTAACGAGCGCCACGCGCAGACCCTGTACTTCTCTCACGGCTTCTCGCCCGTTTTCAAGGACCTCACAAAGGTCGAGGTTCCCAAGAACATTGACGTCATCCTCTGCGCCCCCAAGGGCTCTGGCCGCACCGTCCGCTCCCTGTTCTGCGAGGGCCGTGGCATCAACTCGTCCTTTGCCGTCTACCAGGACGTGACTGGCAAGGCCGAGGAGAAGGCCGTCGCCCTGGGCGTCGCAATCGGCTCCGGCTACCTGTACAAGACCACCTTTGAGAAGGAGGTCTACTCTGACCTGTACGGTGAGCGCGGCTGCCTGATGGGCGGCATCCACGGCATGTTCCTCGCTCAGTACGAGGTCCTCCGCGAGCGCGGCCACAGCCCCAGCGAGGCCTTCAACGAGACCGTCGAGGAGGCCACGCAGAGCCTGTACCCCCTCATTGGTGCCAACGGCATGGACTGGATGTTCGAGGCCTGCTCGACCACTGCCCGGCGAGGCGCCATTGACTGGACGCCCAAGTTCAAGGACGCCCTCAAGCCCGTCTTCAACAGCCTGTACGACAGCGTCAAGGATGGCTCCGAGACCCAGCGCTCGCTGGACTACAATAGCCAGAAGGATTACCGCGAGCGGTACGAGGCCGAGATGGAGGAGATCCGGAACCTGGAGATCTGGAGAGCCGGCAAGGCCGTCCGGTAAGTTTGATACTGCCCAGACATGACTAGGGCAATGCCCCACTGACATTACGCCCTTGTAGCGCCCTCCGACCCGAGAACCAAAAGTAAAATATAAGCGACTTGGACTTGCGACCGCTGGGAGTCTTGGGTGGCTTGGAAGTGTGAATCTTTTGTACTTGTTACCTAGAAGCGCGGAGGGGATCTCGCCATGTCCCGGAGGGTGACATGTAGCTCTGTGATACCGCAAAGCGTGAATGGAAAATGTGGAATTTATTTGGCCCGCGACATGTTGTGACGACGATTGTCGTTGGCACGGTGGATGCGTGCTTTTAGGTACGATTGCTGGGCCGAGGCCGATTTTCGGACGGCGGAGCGGGTCTGGACCGGCGGGCGAGTCATTAGCGACCGTCTCATCACGGCACAAGGAGTGCTGCTTCACTTGCTGTCAACATGTCACATCCAGCAAGCAACACGTCGCCCAACTCCATCGCATTTCCGCAATGGCGGACCTCTCGACATGCCCGCCGCTGACGCGGGCCTCGGTGGTGGAGGCGCACAAGGTGGTGGCGCGGCACGTGCACCGGACGCCCGTCGTGACGAACCGGACGCTGTCGGAGATGGCGTCGCGGGCGCGGACGGCGGCGGAGCTCGAGGGCACGCGGTGGGCGGGGCGGACGGCGGCGGCGCCGAAGATGCGGCTGTGGTTCAAGTGCGAGAACCTGCAGCGCGTCGGGGCGTTCAAGGCGAGGGGCGCGTTCCACGCGGTGGAGAGGCTGGTGCGGGAGGAGGGGTGGGTGGCGGGCGGGGG
>PKSG01000107.1:0-46701 GCA_002916505.1 Tolypocladium paradoxum
CCCCCCGCCCGCCTGCACTCCCCCCAGCTGCGGCCCTACGCCTTCATGGACTTTGACAGCTTCATCGCCAAGACGCGCGCCACCTACGCCGACGCCCGCGCCGCCCAGAACCTCGACAAGCTCAACGACGAGCTGCGCGACGTCACAAAGGTCATGACCAAGAACATCGAGGACCTGCTCTACCGCGGCGACAGCCTCGAGCGCATGGGCGAGATTAGCAGCCGCCTGCGCGACGACAGCAAAAAGTACCGCCGCGCCGCCGTGCGCATCAACTGGGAGCTGCTGCTCAAGCAGTACGGCCCCTTTGCGGGGCTGGGCCTCGTTGTCCTGCTGTTCGTCTACCTGCGCTTCTTCTAGCGACGCCTGGCGGCGGCATCAGCGCCTGTGTTTTCTGGTAGATGTTCCTCTCCCAGCAGTGGCAGCCAAGGGAGGAAAGAAACAACCATGGCGAGATGTGTAGTAGTCTATGTATAATATGTGACTATAGTAGTGTCTTGGGTCATGATTTCTTCCTCCCAATCGTTGTCCCATGTGTCGTAAGTTCGTAACGCTGTGCTCTTCCCGCCCTACATGACCTGGCAGCTATTCGTCGACGGCAGACCTGCCGGCAGCGCAACCGGCAGCGCCGTCGCCGTGTGCTGCCACGCCAGATGCTCCTGCAGCGCCGCCACGTCCTCGAACTCGTGGTCGGGGCGGTACGGCTCGTCGTCGTCGTCTTCGTCCTGCGGCTGCTGCGCCTCCTCGTCGCAGAACGGACACAGCAGCCTCGCCTGCCAGTCGCCGTGCAGCGGAGCCACGTGGTTCGCCACGGCGAGCGGCGCAAACACCACGGGCTTCTCGTGCGGACCGGACAGCGAGGTCCCGGTCGCCTGCCACTGGGGATTCGTCGTCGTCGGCGACAGCAGCGATGCCGGAGGGCTCGTCGATTCGGGCGCGGTCCGCCACGTCGGCACGCTCTCCAGGTCCTCCCACACGAGGTGCCCGTCGCAAAAGTCGCAGATAAAGGCAATGTCTTGCTCGCCGAAGCGCTCAAAGCCGCCAATCTTGGTGCACATGCCCAGCTCCTCCAGCTGCCTGCGCCGATAATCACCCTCGGCCGCCCCACCGTTGCGTCTGCTCGACGACAAGCCCCGTCGCTGCAGCCGGCGGACGAGGAACGCGCCGAGGCACCGCTTCGACGACTCCTGGTCCGACGTGAATATGCGGCGGGCCGCTCGGCACTGCGCCCGGTGGAGATCCTTCTGTAGCTCGTGCGTGTCGCGGACCCAGATGGGGTTTATCGGGCCGCCGGATCGGCTCCAGTCCTTGAGGTTCCGGATGTGGGCGTGGAAGCTGGCTCGCAGGGCCCTCAGCTCCTCGACGGACTCGTCTGCGCCGGGTGTCAGTGCTGACACGGGTAACAAAAGCAGGAGAGTTGGGAGAAAGGAGGACCTACGCTTGCGGTCGTGCTCGTAGTGGGACTGCCCGTTGACCAGCGGCGACAGCTCCTGAAAGTCCTTCTTGGCCTCGTCCAGCGCCTCGCCCAGCGCGCGCACCTGCTCGTGCTCGTCGGGGCCCCAATGGCGCTTGTCGGCCAGGCTGAGGATGCGCAGCCCGTCGGCGAGCAGGTTCGCCATGTCGGCCAGCAGCGTCCCCACGGAGTCGAAGCCGCCCATTGCGGACCTGCGAGGGGATGTTGTTGGCTGCGCGTCGCGGGGTTGACGTTGGACGGCGGCAACGGGACGACAGATGAGCCGACACTGACAGCAGGGAGGGATGGAGGGATTTCAGCGGCGACGGCGCTGGGCGAGCACCCGTTGGGCGCGCATGAGGAAGGCGAAGCACGGCGGTGACTCGGTGAGCCCGGCGCGGAATACGGGCTCTAGGCCGCCCAGGGTGAGCGCGATGGAGCGTCGATGGAGCCTCGTGAGGCTGTGAAGCTGGCTGGCCGTCCCGGTTGCGCCGCGGGCTGGGGCTGTGCTACTGGTGTTGTGTCAGGCGAGACGAAGCCTGTCAATGACGACAGGTGAGCCGAGACGACCGGGGACAGATGGAAGACGCAAGACAGAAAGGACAACTGTTCGCAACTCGGCCGTTGCCGTCTCACTAGCACTCGCAGCGACTCATTCCCGGCGCGAGTTGGAGGCCCCACTGGGGGCTTGGCATGCAGGTTGCTGGCAGGGGTCCCGTAGGGCTGCCAGGTCCCCCGTTCGAGCCCTGCGCCAGTCCAAAATGCACCGCCTTTCAACACAACCCAACACCGGCTCCGGCATGTTCCTGTATAAAAAAAAAACCCATGATTGCAAAAACGAGCAAAAAATAACTTACCAATCCCTCGAGTGTGCCCCAGATTGGGGGCACGGGAAGGAAGGAGGTGGAAGGGGGTGAGGGGGCGGGACATGGCGTGATAAGTTGCCGCGACAGAGCGTCCTCCTAAGCTTTTAACCGTTCGACCACGCATCGCCGGGCGTCCCCTTTGAGTTGCAGCCGTTCGGCCATGTCCTTGACGGCGAGCAGCGCCAATGGAGTATAAGTAACGTAGGCAGGCAGTGTGGTGCGGCTGGTGCGCTTGGTGAACAGCGACTGAACAGCTCTGCGGTTGCGGGGGCAACCAAGAAAACACCACCATCAGATCTACCCATGGCCTCCAGCGGGCATGTCGAACCATACATGACATGTCTGTGCACAGCCGGTTTACATGGCGCAGGCTCCCCTAGTTGATGCTTGACGAGAACCGACTTGCGACGTGAAGTGGGCAGATTGCTAATGGCATACCTCGTAGCTCGCTAACTTGATGACGGCATCCATCTGTTCAACACCCCAAGCGCCACGTACACGTCTTGGTCTACTGCAAGGCACCCATGCCTGCCTACCTCCGCTTGCTCGCCTTTCCAGCATCCCTCCCAGTTGCCGTGCCCTCGACCTTCTCAACCGCCGCCGGCGCCAGCTCCTTGTTCTTCGCAGCCGCCGCCGACTCACCCTCGTCGCCGCCCTGGCCAAACTCGTTGACGCGCGTGTAGTCGGTCTTGTAGGCCCAGCTCTGGTACAGGTAGACGAAGAAGATGATGTCGTCGCGGAACGTCGCCAGCCGGTGCAGGATGGGCATCTTGATGGTGAAGGCGAACAGGTCGTCGATGAAGGTGTTGAGGAACTTGTACATCATGGCCTTGGCCGGCAGGTGCGCCACGCTCTTGAGCCGGTAGTTGATGTACAGCGACGGCACCATCATGAGGAAGCCGTACGTGTACACGGACCCCACGAGCGTCGTGATGACAAACGAGTACCACGACTTGTGCGTCTCGTACACGAGCGAGTAGATGCCGTACGCGATGAGCAGCGGCACCGCCGCCATGTACATGTACCGGAACGCAATCTCGTCGTATTCCTTGGTCTTCTCCTCCGTCTCCGTGAGCTTGTGCTTGTCCTCGAAGATGACGCGGTACGGGAGCCACGACCCGGCCGGCGTCGGCCGCAGGCGCACGTCCACCACCGTCGTCACCTTCCAGAGCTCAATGAGGATGCCCACGACCTGCGAGCCCAGGATCATCCAGCTCGTGTTCTGCGAGTTGTCCAGCAGGTACAGGAAGATGACGGCCTGCATGAAGACATTGGCCAGGATCGACCGCACCGAGATGCCCACATTGTCCTTCTTCTTGCGGTAGTGGGCAATGTCGGAGCCAAAGGCCAGCGTCTCGAGGATGACGTGCGCCACCGTCACGATGGCCGTGATGGCGAGCAGGATGGGGTTGGTGTCCATGAAAATCTCCTTGACCATCTCAATCTCGGTGCCGTCGCCGCCGCCGGGCAAGGCGCTGCCAAAGGCGGCTTGGCGGGCCTTCTCCTTGGAGTTCATCTCCATCGAGGCCAGGATCTGGAACTGCCAAACGGCCATGTTCTTGAGGTCAATGTGCAGGGGCAGCTCCTTGACCGTGTCGTTCAGGGGCGTCATGTGGCTCGTCAACTGCCAGAACGTGTTGACAAAGAACAGCGGATCTGGGGGCGCTCTGTTAGCCGCGCTCAGGGTATGATGGCAGTCAAGGGAAACGTACAGTACCAGCCGTTTTCGCCGCTGCCGTCACGGGCCCCGGTAGACTCGAGGCGGAGAAACTGCTTGACGGCAGGGTGGAGCTGCGTGAACTCCTTGACGCCCATGGCCGGGACAAAGGCGAAGCTGGCATTGGGGTGGTAGTGGTTCGCGATGATGGGACCCGTCGGCTCCTCCTCTTCAGGCTCCTCCGTGGCAGGATCCGGACGACCCTCGAGCAGGCTCCTCGTCTTGGCAACCTTCTTCTTGGGGAGATACTGCGTCATGGGGTACGCAAAGTGGTACGCCCTGCCGGGGTCGAAGCCCGGCTGCTTGGGGTCCAGGTTGCTGCCAGTGAGTCCGATGTAGAAGTGCCCCCACAGAGTGCCGTTGTTCTGAACAGCCTTGGGGACGGTAAAGGTGGTGTCGACGGAGCGCGTGTCCGAGCTGTTGCTCATGCGAAAGTCCTTTTCCTGCAGTACGACGTACTCGGCGGGGGTCTGCGAGATCGGCGTCGGGTTGAAGGACGGCGAGAGGGTGACGACGATGTCGACATGGCTGTCCTGGGGCCAGATGGGGGCGATGTTGCGGGGGATGGGCCGGGCCTTGGCGCCCTCGTCGAGCTGCTTGGGGCGGAACTCGTAGGGCGGGATGTCGCCCGTGTTGGAGGCGACGACGACGGTCTTGCCCGTGGCAGGGTCGGTGGCGGGGACGCCGCGCTGGTCCTTTTGGGTCATGAAGGTGATGAGGAAGTTGATGCCAAAGTAGACGGCGCCGCCGAGGAGGAGCTTGTTGAAGCTGAAGCCCTGTGCGGACGCAGCCGTCAGCAAACCGTCTGGAATGTTGCGCCGCGGGCCATGGAGCGCCGACTTACGCTTCCTTGCGCCTGCTGCTGCTGCTGCTGCTGCTGCTGGGGCTGGCCCGCGGGCTGGCCTGCCACGGCGCCAGAGGACGGCATCGCGACAAGCGTCGGGTGGCTGGACCGCTGTGCCTGGGCTCTGTGCGAGTCAATGCTTGTCACCTCGGTCGGTCGAGGAGACGTGAGGGAGGTCCGTGGGCAGGAGACGGCCGCGTGATGTCGCAAGCAGCACCGCGCAGTTGAGGCCAGCCGCAAGTTTTCGAGCCGCAACGTCGCCAGATTGGCGCAGAAGCTCGCGGCATGTGCAGCCGCCCGCGCAGCGAATCAGCGCCGGGGGCGCCCCCACGACTGGCAGCTGGAGATGCAAACTCCAGGACTTCGTGTCTGTGACGCCTGCGGCCTGCCCCGCTATGGTGACGGATCAGTACGAGTACTCGCAAGGTATGCATGATTCCTGGCGTTCCGCGACATGGCGCCCTCGTCGCATCAGCCGGCATCGCATCGCCATTCAATCAGCCGCCCGCCTTATTGTCAGGCCTGTGACATGACGGCAGCCAACTGGACAAGGCCTAGCCTGGCCCGGCATTCCAGGTGCGACACCGTCTCGGATCGCGACGTCAGCAGGCCTTCCAGCCAGCCATCCACGGGCGATGTGTATTAAAACCCAGCGCTGCCAGTGCGGCCAGCGAGGCGCCTCGTGCGCCATCCCATGCCACCGAAACCTCCGTCGCCGCTCGCACTTATTGGCCCGTCGGCCTCCTGCCCGCCACCGATCGTGACTCTTGCGAGCCATCCCAAACTGCCACGTCCTCTCCTGAAATCCTCGACCTTTCATCCCTCACCAGAGGCTCGGGAACATCTCACGCTCACGCCTCTGTCTTGTCCGCAATATCAGTCCTTACTTCTGCCAGTTGACTCACTCACCTGCCCGACTCCACCGGACTACGTTTGGGCTGCGACTTCACCGCCACGCAGCCATCGCTCATCTAGGCTCTCAACTGCTTATAAAGGGAGACAACCCTCACCCGGGTTTCATGAAGTGCTCATTGCTCATTCATACGACGAAACAAACATAGCCAGAAGCCCAACGCCGCTACAATGACTTCCGACAGCAATGGCACCGCTGTTACCGTCGGCCAGAACGGCACGGCCGGCAACGGCCAAGAGGCCAGCGGCGAGCCTCGCATCAAGATTTGCGTCTACTGCGGCGCAAGCGCCGGCAAGAGTGAGGCTCACTTGAAGATGGCTCGAGATTTGGCCGCAGCCATGGCCCGACAGAATGCTTGCCTAGGTGAGTCTACAACATTGCTGCGTCGCAGGTGGCGCCATCATACGCCGCGCTTCCTCCGTCCCGTCTTGCCACTCATCCCAACATTGCCAACGGGTGAATCGTCTCACTGATGCCCAACAGTATACGGCGGCGGCACCGTCGGCCTCATGGGCGAGCTCGCCAAGACGCTCTGCGAGGTATCAGGCCCCGACTCGGTCCACGGCATCATCCCCGAGGCCCTCGTCAACCACGAGCGCAATGACACCTACCAAACGCTCAACGCAGACGACAAGCTCGTCCCTGAACACGCCAAGTACGGCCGCACCACCATAGTCCCCGACATGCATACCCGCAAGAAGCTCATGGCCGAGGAGGTCTTCGCCGGCGCCCCCGGCAGCGGCTTCATCGCCCTCAGCGGCGGCTACGGCACCGTCGAGGAGATCTTCGAGACCATCACCTGGAACCAGCTCGGCATCCACACAAACGGCATCTGCTTCCTCAACGTCGACGGCTACTGGGACGGCATCATCCAGTGGCTCGACAAGGCCGTCGAGCAAGGCTTCGTCAAGGAGGCCAACCGGGACATCGTCGTCACTGCCACCTCTGCCGACGACGCCATCCGGGTCCTGGACGAATACAAGGTGTCTGAGGCCACCTTTAAGCTCAAGTGGGGGACCCAATAGACCGGTCCGAGAACCGAACGATTGAATCATGGCATCCCTTTCACCATTTGGCGTTTTCATGGGGTCGTGGTGTCTCGGGCTTGGGTTGCATTGGACAATGCCTATAGATCCGTAGACTTGCCTCATAACAAAAGTATATCAGCAAAGGTCTATGACGAGGCATTGTGCGGGCTGGCGGTTAGAGCCAAGTGGGATTCCAGTAGCTTGACAATGGTCTCGTGTCTCTCGTGTCCTGCCCGCGATAGCGGCGTCTTGCCAGCAGAGTCCTTCGCGGCTGGGTCAACATTGCCAGTGGCGAGTCGAAGCTTAACAGTGGCCTCATATCCACGGTCTGCCGCATGGCATGCGATAGCGGCGTCCGTCCCACATAGTCCTTGGCGTCGGCGTTGGCCTTGCCCGTCGCTAGCAGTCGCTTAACGACGGAGAGGTGTTCTCCTTTTCCTGGCCCTAGCCACCTGCCCGATGCCGCTCGTGATAGCGGTGTGCGATCAAAACGGTCCTTGGAGTCTGGGTCGACCTGGCCGGTCGCGAGCAGCATCGTAATGGCTGCCTCACTGCCGCATTCTGCCGCCCACCATAACGGCGTCCGTCAGTCCATGTCCTGAACGTCAGGGGAAACACGGGGTCCCTCACTAATATCTCCACCACAGAGCTGTGTCCTTTGCTTGCCGTATATGGTAGCGGTGTCCTGTGGTTGGCGTCCTCCGAGTTCGAGAAGGCCCCCCAGTCCATCAACTCCCTGACGACGTCGACGCTCCCAGTTTCTGCGGCGTGGGAGGGAGCCGTTCTTGCATCCGAGTCTTTGAGGTCCGGATGGGTACCTGGTAATTCGAGCAGGGCAAGTTCTACCTCAGTCCATCCGTGACTCGCTGCTAGGCAAAGGGCGGCCTCATTGTCTTCGCTTGATATCGAGGTCAGCCAAGTGAGGCAGAGCAAGGTTGCAGTCAAGTCCTTGTCTCCAATCCCAGAGAGAAATCCTTCGTAACTCGTGTTGTATTCCCGGCAGTCAAAAACTTTTGCGATGCGCTCGTAACGATCTATGATTGTTGTAATCGCCACTGACTCCGGCCGGATTCCGCGGGCCATTCGATGCCACGAGTGCCAAACCGTCTTGTGTCTTCGTCCATTTATGCCCAGCGATAAAACCCGCCGAGAGCAGTACATGCCTGTTCGGCGAGTGCGTCGGCGAGAATCCGTCGGTCATTGTCGTCTCCATTGGCAGGATTGGTATGGGATTGCTGAGATTTGCCACAAATCGCCCAGGGCCACCTCAAAACTGCTCGGGCTTTAACCCAGTCCTGGCGCCGTCGTGTTGGTTTGCGCTTTTCCTTGCTGCTGCCAAGGCTTTTGCGGCGGAGGGCATCCTTGGCTGCGATGTCATCGATACATCACCGGGGGCATAACACACAAAAGAGCCTCATCTCTCGGGCCTGGTCGCTATTCCACGAATATTCTGATAATCTCAGACATCAGGCTGCTCTCCAGGCAAAAGGCTTGGGCTTCCTGAATTTCAGTATCGCCAATATCGTCCACAATGCCAAGGCCCAAGGATGATCCAGATCATGCTTGATATCATCACTGCCAATACGCAGGGCAAGCCAGTCGAGTTCGTGGTGACCAATAACTTCGTCTGGATACTTCGCAAACCAGTTGGCGCCCGGCTTCAGCCGCCGCATGCGGAGTGCCGACCGTGCAACGCTCATGACCATTGTAACTCCGAGCTGGGCAACGGAGACTGCCGAGTATATGGCCCGTAAGCCGGTAAACTGCAAACTAAAGCCGGAGATGGCGATGCCAATGGCTGCCCAGACTGTCGACTCCGAATTCTTTGACCGACTCTTCCACGAAGTCGTATACTCTCTCACAACTGTGAGAGAATGCATCAAAGATTTGGTCGCCCACGATTTGTCCTCCAGGCTGCACCCAATATACAGACGACTTGTCTTCAGTTGACTCCCCTCTCCTGCGCCATACTTCCTCATCGGTGCTCTGACGGACGACAAATGAGAGAGGAACATTCCGACGCAGAGCAGAAGTGTTCCGATAAGCACCAGTGGATAGGCATAAGAATCTGGAGGCCTACCATCCTTCTCCCATTGCAGGTAGTATGTGGCAATGCCCGCGAAGACAAGGAGGCCGACTTGTAGCATCAGGACGCCAAGGCTGACAGCCCAGAAACAGTCGGCGGTTGCTTCTTGATGCCAATGTCCAGAGAGAGATTCGGAGAAAACGCCGTGCGGGCCAGGTCCGTTTCAGGGGCTTCCTCCGTGTCTTCCCTCGACCTCGCTTTGTTGTTCAGCTCCTCTTTGCTTTTGCCGCGGCAGCGGTACCACTTGTCCTTGCCTTTGCCGTCGAGATATTCCTGAAATGTGTATATGCCTGCTGTCCCGAACTCTCGATGGTCCGGGTCGTAGACGACTTCCAGAATCTTTGGGGGGCCCAAGACTCGCGCAATGCCGCCGTTATTGTAGAGTTCGCACACATCCCGACTTGTCGAGGAGCACAACTCTGCCTCTGCATTCCCTCCACCTTCCTGCGATCTACCAATAAAGGCGCGCAGCGACGGGCTCCCGCATACTCGAATTGAGGAAACGACCGCTGTGAGGATACCCATGGGCGCCATTGCGAAAATAATGTAATCAAGCGGAGTGGTGCTTTCGCTGAGGGTTGCTTCGTAATCTGCTCAGCAAAGAGGGAGAGAAACGGCGCAATGTCGGTTGCGAGGTTGTTCGCGAAGTCATCCCAGCCATGTCCCTGGCTGCCACTCTGCGCGGAACAGAGGTGAACAGCGCTACGGAGTGCTCGATGTATTCTATATGGCGTTTAGCAGGCTGACGGACGGTGTCTGTACGAGGCACTTCGCGCGTTATCTCACCTGCGGGACCCTTGTGCTGTCACAAGCATGTCGGCTTCGGCGAGGCGTTCAGTACCATTGGCTGGACGAGTAGTTGCCCGCTGCACTGCATGCGCAACGTGCCTCGCTGCCGGCACCTACTTGGCTTCCATGAGTTAACAGAGAGAAGAGCCTCCCCCAGTGAGATGGGCAGCGACAGACATGCCCGTACCCATTATGCAATTGCTGAAGCGGCCGCCTCACCTCCCCACTGGTGGCCCAGGGATATCATGGACAGTACGAAGTACGGACTCCGTATTCCGGATAGAGTGGAACGCCAGGAATCGAGCACGATAGACTCCGTACGTCCTTTGGTCTAGGCACCACTCGTCTTCTCGTCCGCAAGTCGCTGCGTTCTAGGCAGCTTGTAATTGTACATGATGTAGCAAGATAGTCTCCGGCGCAGTGGCTTGCTGTCGCTCTCTCCGTAAGGTACCCATCGTGACCCTCTAGCTGTCCACCTCCATGCCCTCGCCCTCCTCGCCGCCACCCCCTTGGCTCTCACCCACGCTGTCGATCCACTGCTTGACCTCAAACTCGTCATATAGCTTGAACGGCTCGATGCTTTTCTTGCCCTCCTTTGTCGCAATGCCCACCAAGCCGACCGACGTGTTCTCCACGGTCAGCTCCTTGTCCTGCACCAGACTCTCCCGCAGCGCCTTCAGGCCGTGCTGGACCAGCTCCTCTCTCGAGCAGTCGGCAAACGCGTCGAGGTGGCGCTCCAAGTACGTCCGCGCCATCTGGCTGCGCGCGCCGATGGCAAACGCGGCCATCTCCTCCGTCATGCCCGAGGGCTGGAACTCAAACAGGTGCGGGCCACGCTCGTCGACGCCGGCGATCAGCAGGCCGACACCGTACGGCCGCTTGCCATAGACCTGGGTGTTTATCTGGGCCTTTTCACCGATCATGTCGACGAGGGAGCGGACGGGCATAGCGCGGCCGTAGGTGAGGCGGTGGCCGAGACATTGCTGCTTCATGAAGTTGGAGAGGACGCGGGCGTCGGAGGTGAGGCCGGCGATGGCGATGCCGGCATGTTCGTCGATGGAGAAGAGCTTCTTCTGGTACGACGACAGCTCCTCGGCGTTTCGCTGGAGCTGGGGTCAGCACAATGCACAAGCCCAGGTCGGGTCACTGGGATGGGCGACGCGTACCTTGACTGCGCAGAGGACAGCGTGTGTTTTGCTGGCGATGCCGACAATAACGGAGCCCTGCTTCACGGCCTCAGCGGCATACTCGATCTGAAATATCCGGCCCTGGGGCGAACTGCGCGTGCTGAGTTAGCTACTGCAGCTTCCTGGAGAGTGGGAGCTGGGGCGAGGTACAATGTGACGGAATCGTTGTCGTAGTTGTTTCTGAACATGGTGATAACTTGGAATCTCCGATTGTCGCTTGAATGTCACCTGAGGTTGGTGGCGGAGCTGGTCGAGGAAGGGGGAGAGCGCTCGAGGTCGGGGTGATGGAGGTGATGGAGGTGGTGATGGGCCAGGCAACCCAAGCTTCGTCGCCTCTGGCGCTGGCGTTGGAGCTCCAGCCGCGCACCGCCACAGTGGCTGGTGCCGCAGATCTTCCGCCGCACCGCCTGCCCAAATGCCGGGATGCTTGCTCAAACACTCGCTTTCGAATGGCCGCAGAGAGTCGTAAGCGGCGTGTTTATGAGTGAGACGAGAATAGAAGGTATATGTCACAGGTACTGTGATAAAGCAAGCGAATTCTTGCAGAATCGGATTGGGCTGGAATTCAGCGACATCCACCACGAAAACCGCACGCAGCATGGGGTTTTGCAAGCATCATTCAGTCATGACAATTCCCAAAAAACACATGCTTAAAGCCAATGCCCGTTCACTCATACGACGGCATATGCTGCAGATTCAAGCATGTAGAGAGAGACATTCGTGTACATTCGTTTGAGTGAGGAGTGTGAAGCCGCTCTGCCTCCGACTCCGGCCGGCACGTCGCCATCTGACGGGCCATGACGGTGCGGAGTCGGAATATCCACTCGATGCCCCAATTGCATCACTGCGGACATGAGAAGTAGGTTTGCTGTGTGTGGTTGACTGAGACGCCTCTCAAGAACCCTTTTGGTGCCGGTACTCGCAGGACCCCTTCCTCGATTGGACATCCTCTGCGGGCTTTTCTCCTGAGAATTCATATTTACACTCTAGCATATCTCGTTTGCACTCTAGTCCACATCTTTCAGGGCCCTCCCCCCCACCGCCACGCCCTGACTCATCGACCTTGAAGGCACTCAAAGTTCTGCCATCTACATACCTCGCCATTGAGCACCGCGATCACACCAACACAAAGCACCATGGTTCCCAAGGAACGAACAGACATCACCTATTTCGGCGCCGGTCCGGCTCTTCTCCCCACCGACGTCCTCGAGACGGCCGCCCAAGCCCTTCTCAACTACAACGGCACCGGACTCGGCCTCGCCGAGCACTCCCATCGCGCCAAGCATGCCCAAGTCATCATCAACCAGGCCAAGGACCACCTCCATGACTACCTCGGCATCCCCAAAGAGGACTACGAGGTCCTCTTCATGCAGGGCGGCGGCAGCGGCCAGTTCTCCGCCACCGTGTTCAACCTCGTCGGCTCCTGGGTTCTGCGAAAGCAGAAACAGATCCTTGGCGACCGTGAGAAGCTGAATGAGGATGAGTTGCAGCAGCTGCGAAAAACAGTCGATGCGGAACTGAAGCTCGACTACATCGTCACCGGCGGCTGGTCGGCAAAGGCTGCTCAGGAAGCTGGGCGGCTACTTGGCAAGGAACATGTCAATATCGCGGCCGGCTCTACCGAGCAGGGTTACAAGTTCGGTGACATCCCGGACGAGAGCACCTGGAACTTGTCCAAGGATGCCGCCATGGTGTACTACTGCGACAACGAGACAGTGGACGGCGTTGAGTTCCCCGAGTTCCCCAAGTCCCTGGCTCCAGGTCCTGACGGCGAGGGGCCCATTGTCGTTGCCGACATGTCCTCCAACATCCTCTCGCGCAAGATTCCCATCAGGAACTTTTCCGCAATCTTCTTCGGCGCCCAGAAGAACCTGGGATCGACCGGTGTCACCGTCGTGGTGATCAAGAAGAGCCTGGTGCCCCAGCCTCCGGCAGACGTGATGAGATCTCTTGGACTACCGCTGCCGCCGATTGTCTTGCAGTACGCGACCATTGCCAAGAACAACAGCTTGTACAACACCCTCAGCATCTTTGAGTGAGTCCACCCCCCTGCCGCAGTTTACTCATTCGGGTTGTGGTGCTGACTTGCCCCAGCGTGTTCATCGCCGGCCGGGTCCTGCAGAAGCTGGTCGCGACCTACCCAGACAAGGTCGACGGCCAAGAAGCCGTGTCAAAGAAAAAGGCCGAGCTCATCTACGGCGCCCTGGACGCCAACCCCGAGGCGTACAAGGTCGTGCCCGCCAAGGCGGTGCGCTCGCGCATGAACATTTGCTTCCGGGTCCTCAAAGGTGGCGACGTCGACGCCTCGCAAGACGCGTTCGTGGCCGAGGCAGAGAAGCAGGGCATGACGGGCCTCAAGGGCCACCGCAGCGTCGGGGGCATCCGCGCGAGCAACTACAACTCGATTTCGCTGGAGGGGGCTGAGAAGCTGGCCAAGTTCATTGAGGCGTATGCAAAGGCATGATTGTGGGTGGCCGATGAATCAAAGTATCAACACGCAGAGCAGCGTAAACTTCAACATGGTCTGCCGCAGTGAAAAGGGGGCTCAAACAAATGGAGATGGAATTACGATATGGCTCAAATCATTTACGAGCATTGAAAATAGTGAAGTCATCGTGTTAGATTGATGTGGCCCTGGCTCGGTGGTGTTGCGCTCCACTAAGTCACCCCTGTGCCTGCCTGAGGTTACCAAACGCAAGACGACTGGCCTTTTGCCCTCGTTGAAGTTTGAACTTACAACCACACTACCATGTGCGGCATGTGAGTGGCGGCACCAACTTCAGGAATCATTTGGCCGAAACTCATATACTCCAATTCATAGCTGATCATTGGACGTCTCGAGGTCGATGCTACGGCGCGGGCTGCGGCAGGGTAGACTCATCCGCGCCCAGAGCCGTCGCTTTTGCCCATTTCCAAAACAGAAGCGCTGCCTTGTCCATGGGCCACCGGTCGAAAACCATGTCGCCTATACATCGAAGAGGTCATTTGCCTCCAGCCCGCCGACTTTTCTGGGCTCCAGGGGTGCCGCCAGTTTCCCTGCCACCGGCGACACGATATACGCTCTCTCGACTGCCCAAGGCCGAGCAGCCATCGCAGTCATTCGCATCTCAGGACCGTCATGCTTAGATGTAAGGCAATGATACATTTAAACAAGCGCAGGCTCGCGGCTAACATGGAGAGAAGATCTATCGAGCCCTGTGCCCTTCCAAGGCGCTACCGAAGCCTAGGTACGCAACTGTGCGCACGCTGTCTGACCCGGACGGCTCGGGGCAAGGCTCGGGCATTCTCGACTCCGAGGCCCTGGTGCTCTACCTATCCGCGCCCAAGACCGTCACTGGCGAAGACGTCCTCGAGCTTCACATCCACGGCGGCCCAGCCACAGTCAAAGCCGTGCTAGCAGCGATCCCCCGGTGCCGGACCAGCCAGCGCATCCGCTACGCCGAGCCCGGCGAGTTCACCAAGCGGGCCTTCATCAACGACCGCCTCGACCTCGCCCAGATCGAGTCGCTGAGCGACACGCTCGCCGCCGAGACGGAGCAGCAGCGCCGCGCCGCGGTGCGCGGCAACTCGGGCGCCCTGGGCCGCACGTACGAGGCCTGGCGCCAGCAACTGCTCCTGGCGCGCGGCGAGATCGAGGCGCTGATTGACTTTTCCGAGGACCAGCACTTTGACGAGCCGCAGGCTGAGCTGCTGGGCAATGTGACGCGGCAGGTCGACGAGATGCTGCGCGGCATCCGGCTGCACGAGCTGGGCAGCCAGAGGAGCGAGCTGCTGAGGAACGGGATCCGCATCGCGCTGCTCGGTCCGCCGAATGTGGGCAAGAGCTCGCTGATGAATCTCATTGTGGGACGGGAGGCGTCGATTGTGTCGGGGGAGGCGGGCACGACGAGGGACATCATCGAGGCTAGCCTGGACATTCGAGGGTATCTGTGCTCTTTTGCGGACACGGCTGGCTTCCGATCTATGGATTCTGAGTTGGCAGTTGACGGCGGAATCAGTGGTGGGTTGATTGGATCTGTCGAAGAGGAGGGCATTCGGAGAGCGAGGCAGAGGGCGCAAGAGTCGGATATCGTGGTCGTGCTTGCGTCTGTCGAGACGGGTCCCAGTGGACCGTTCATACACTACGACAAAGAGACACTGGAGCTTGCTGCCGAGGCAGATGCTTGTCTGGCTGTTGTCAACAAGCGGGACTCGGTGGACAGGGCAATCTTCACGTCGATGTTGGACGAATTCCGCCAAACACTCGCATCAAGGAGCCCGAAGTTGGCCTCGGCAGGACTATTGGCAATCTCGTGCAAAGAAGGCCAGACATCGCCACTGAGCAGCACCGATCCCGGCGGCGTCCAAGGCGTAATCAACGCTCTGGTCGACTCCTTCTCGAGCATGACGGACATGCCCGCCGACCTCAAGGACCTCCTCGGCGTGACGGAGCGACAGCGCCAGCTCCTCGCCAAGTGCCGGCAGCACCTGGAAGACTTTCTGCTCGAGGCGCGGCCGGAGGAACAAGGGCTGGATGCGGATACGGTGCTGGCGGCAGAGTATCTGCGGTACGCGGCGGACTGTCTGGCGCGCATCACGGGTAAGGGGGAGGCGGGCGATGTGGAGGACGTTCTTGGCGTTGTCTTTGAAAAGTACGTCTGCCGAGCCGTTACACACCCTCTACCGACCTTTGATAACCTGTTTTCTAGATTTTGCGTGGGCAAGTAGAGGGGCTCTTTGATCCCGCAGCCGTGGTCGGAACAACGATGAGCCAAGACACGGGCGTGCCGATGTCTCTCCAGATGTCCAACTTCAGTTTGATTCAATCCAATTTTTATTGCAAGCGAGCTCAAGACAATTCTATGAATTTTCCCTCGGCGAGAGGATGTCCCGTTCTAGTCTAGTCCCAACTCCCAACTCCATACCATGCAGTGTCCCCCGAGTCTATACCCAAACCCCCATGTCCCGCCAATGATCACAATACGCCGTCCCGGCATAACGATGCCGCTTCAAAACCCATGCCGATGCCCATGTGCTTGGCCTGAAATCTGCGACGAGGCTGACGGAAGAGGCAGCCATCAGCGGCTCTTGTCCTCGCCGTCGTTGCCGCCGTTGCCGCTGCTGCCGCCGCCGCTGACGATGTTGTAGCCTGAGCGGCCGTGGTTGACCATCTCGGTGGAGGAGGTGGTAGTGGAGGTGTAAGAGGCCATTGTTCTTGTCTTGGTGAGCTGGAGATGCTTGTTTTGTGGTGTTTGAGGGTTGGTAGTGGTTGTGAGCGTGTGCTTGTGTGGTTGGAGTAGTGGTTGAGACTGTAGTGCTTGCTTGTTGACTTGTTGACCGACTTGTACGAAACCTCCCTCGGCCATGCTCGAAGCTCCTTATATACCCATCCAGTCCCAGCCATCACGCGCCCGTCCAAGCCGCCCCCAGGCATCCATCCTCACCTCACACCGAGAGCCCCCTCCCGACGCCGAAGGCCCCGTCCGCGCAGCCCCCAACACCGATGACTCCTCCCGAGACCCCGAGCGCGAGCACCTCTCGGCACGCTCGGCGGCGGCCCCCATAGGGCTGAGCTGCGTCGCGCCGCGCGCCCTGCCTCGCTGGCCGAGCAGCAGCCGACGACGCCAAACGTGCCCCCCGTACCAAGTACGAGCATGCAGCTTATCTCAGACGCGCGCCGCGGACGCAAGGCACCGGGCAGGGGAACGCGTCCCGCCAATCAGGCGTCCTTCCCCGACGCTTCTGGAAGCATCGGGCGTGTGTTGTGCCGGACGGGCCTCGTCACAGCCTCCTGCGGCCACATGTCCTCGCGGGCTTTGGCTGTCATCGGACGCGGCGGTCGTTCGGCGGTTCCCGAATTAGACACCACGCCGCTGCCACGCGCCGGTTGGCTGGGCCGGGTCGTCAGCTCAGCCCTAGGGCACCTCGTGTCAGCAGCGGTCGACCAAAGGGCCCAGGTACGAAGTCATTACGATAGTCCTGCCGGCATAGCTACCTTGTGGAGCAGGCACTGCTTGTCCCCCGTCGCTGGCGCGGCCGTCGCTTTGAAAGCACCGACTGCAACTCCGCTGCAGCTCTCGCGCCCTGCAGGCCGTCGTGCAGCTCCCGCCTCCGTCGTGACTCTTGATCCACGAAGCGCCTCAGCTTCCTGCCTGGCAGCCTGCCGTCGTTACACAATGACAAACTCGTGACTGTCCGGCCCGTCAAATTTAGCTTTGTCGTTCCCTGTCCATCCTATTGGACCTGTCTATATACCTCGTGCCTGTTCATATGCATCGCTTCGTCACCGGCTCATAGCTCGTCCCTCGCCTGCTCCCCCTCCAGGTCCTCCATTGCCATCATCTTCACCACCAGGCTCGTCCAGCCAGTAAAGTGCTGCGTCCGCTGACCGGCACCCGTCTCCGGGTTGTACTGCTCCCACGCGAAGCCCGTCTCCTTCCAGCTCTTGTACACCGTGTCCACCAGGTTCTTGCGCAGCCTCGTGTACATGTCTCGGGCCCTGTCCCGGAATGCTCCGCCTTGCGTGGCGATGCTCTGCAGAGGAAACGTTAGTCGACCGGCAAACGGCAACGGAGCGGGTTGGGGTCCGTGTAGCCTTACATGAAGTTGAGTCACCGCCATGTAGTTCATGGGCATCCAGATGGGGCTTCGCCAGTAGTTTTCGTTGGTCCCGTAAAACTCGTCCTGTTGGCTCAGGCTGCGGATGCCATGGGCGCTCCAGAGTTGCTTCTCATCGCCCATCAGGTCCAGAATCTTGCCCAGCTTCGGGTCATCCGGCTTCATCAGGCCGACCAGGAACGGGAACAGCGAGACGTATCCCTTGTGGCAAACAAGCTTGTGCTCCTCGTACTCGTCAATCGTTGCATCGCAGTAGCAGCCCTCCGCCTCGGACCAATGCAGGTCGTTCAAGTTGTGCTCGATGGCATCGAGGCTCTTCCGAAGCTCCGCCCCGTCCTCGGCCATGCCGAGAGCGTCCGCGATGTTCATCAGCGACTTGGTCATCAGCCCAACCCATGACATGAGATCAACGTGCAGCTCGCCCGGATGCGGTGGCTGCGGGCGAGGGTAATCGTCCAAGCCGCTCGTGAGACAATGCGTTTCCGTCCGGCCTCGCCACCGGTAGGCTTCCTTTGTCGAGTATGCCTCGCGGTCGTACGACTTGATGTCTCCACGCTGCGTCTTGCGGAACCAGTCATACTGTCGTCGCAGCTGAGGATACAGCTTGCGCAGGTAGATCTCTCCAAGCTCCAGATTGTCGAGATGGGTCGTGTACAGCGCGTTGCCCCCCTGAGACAGCGTCTCCTTCCCGGCTGGCTGGCTGCCGTTGGACTTGCGGAGTCGCTCCATGAAGTCCTCGATGACGAAGAACAGGGTCGGCGGGTTAGCATAGTGCGGGTACTGGACTTGGAACTCTTCCGGCACTTTGCTCCGGGCCTCCGCTCCGAGAATCTGCTCTCGCGGGATCCAGCCGTCGTCGTCCATGGTGTTGTACCAGCTCTTGATAATCTCCAGCGTGAGATCCATGTCCCAATCCGCAATCGGCACGAGGTGGTATCCCTCATCCCACAGGAATCCGCGAGGGAAGAATGGCCGCGAGGGGATGCTGGTGAAGAGTTCATACGGCCCTTCCATCTTCCGCTCTCCGCGTGCCCTGGCCTCTGCAGCCTCGACCCAAAAACTCTCGTTCTCCTCGTCGTATTCAGAAGCATAAGAGCGGTCAACAAGCTGCTCGCCATGGAAGTAGCCCACGCCTCCGAGTAGGTTGGAAAACATGCTCTTGCCAAACGCCTTGTACATTTCCCCCTTGAAGGGGGCCTTGAAGTCAAAGACACTCGAGAAGCGCTCTCCGAAGGACTCGGACGTCCTCTTGACCTCGAGGGTAAGGTCCTCAGATGTCAAAGCCTTGCCTGCAGATGCCGACGAGAAGATTACGTCAAACTCAAAGGATCCCTCAAAGGTCTTTTGCACAATGTGGGCGTTCCCGCTGCCCGGCTTGTGGTCGATTCGGTACACTTGCCATGGAGGCGGGGGGTCGTCCACTCCATGGCTGTCCTGCACATACGCAGCGGCCTTCTGAAGCTGCTGGAAGATAACTGGCTTCGCCTGCCACAGCAGGTTGTCCGTAAACTCCTGACTGCTGACCAAAGTGGTGTCTCCGTGTCGCGTCGCGGATAGCTCGTGGTCGCTAGTCGGATGCTTGCCCTCGCCCTTGGTGACGACTATCGTATAGTCGCCAAGAGCCTTCGAGTTGCCGTTCAACGTCACGTCTCCATCGAAGCCAAACTCAGTACCTGTCCCGTCCACTCCGAGGTCGCCGTCGCCATCCTGGGCAATATAGTAGTACACCGTCGTCTTGAAATCTTCCGGCGCATCGTCTCGGAGCTGGCCCTTGATTCTGACAGCCCAGCTGCCTCCGTGGCCGCCACCTGGCACCTTGACAAACGACGTCGTCAGGTCGAGCTTGTTGCCCTCGTCATGAATCGTCTGGATCCCGCCATTTCGTGCATCGTACTCGTCCCAGCCATAACCGCGCATATCCTCTCCCTGCTCGCAAGTGTATCGGAATCCTAAACACGAAGTCAGCACCAGCAGCCACAATCAAGCCTGCAACAGGCCAGACAAAACCCACCATCCTTGACATCTTCATAACTCTCGATCCTTCCCCACATAAGACCCGTCCACAGGCCCTGGGGCGTCCTCGGCCGAACGCCAAAGTACAAGTTCGGCTTGTAGGGACCCCATAGGAGGCTCTGGTTGTGGAGGCGGCCGATTTCGCTGGTCAGGACGGACTTGTCCCCCATGGCCAAGACGCCGAGTGCCAGCGCCGCGGCGGCGGCCAATCGGGCGAGTCTGGCCATTGCAGTGCTCTTCAGGCTCTCATCAGGGCGCAGAGTTGCACAAAGCGAGCGAGCAGCGGAGGGTGAAGGACGGTCGTTCACGGGAGATGTTGAGGAGTCTGGGCACGTTTGGAGGTCTGGGCACGTTTGGAGGTGCGGGACGGCAAGGCTGACGTGCCACAGGGGCAGCAGCTCGGGGGGTGCAGCGACCCGCCAATTACGGCGCTCCACCAGCCACTGTCACACGCCTGCGTACGAGCAGCCACATCTGCCCTGGCATGTTATCAACTGCCAAGCCTCGCTGAATCCCACCTTCAGCCTGACCATCCAAGCCTCTCTCCCCCAGGCACAAAACTCCTCGCGCAAGATACACAGCATCATAACCGCCGCACCGCCGCCCACCATGAGCGACTCGCGCCGCAGCCGCCGGCCAGACAGCCACCAGATGTGGGACGACGCCGACCGCCGCGACCGCGACAGACAGCCCCCACGGGACAGCCACCGCGAGCCCGACCGAGAGCCCCGAGACCGCAGAGGATACCGCTCCCGATCGCGGGAACGACGGGGCGGTGGCGACAGGTCTCCCGACAGGCGCTACAGAGACCGCGATGCGGACCGCAGTCGAGGCGGCAGGGGGCGCGGCGGAGGCAAAGACAGGGACAGGGGAGGGCGAGACTATCGCGGGCGATACGACGACAGGGACCGCCGCGACAGACGACGAGACGACGACGCCGACCATTATCGCGACCGCCGCCGCTCCGCCTCCCCCAGGAGCACCAGCCCCTCTGCCCCATCAACCCTCCCCACGCGCGCCCGCCCCCAAGACTCAACCACCGAGGCGCCCACAACGACCACCGCCGCCAACATCAGCCAGCCCGCCCCAGGCGCCCACCCCACGCCCATGGACCAGGACGCCAACAACCCCCCCGCGGAGGAAGACGGCGAAGTCGACCCCGACGAGGCCGCCATGCAGGCCATGATGGGCTTCGGCGGCTTCGGCTCCACAAAGGGCAAGAAGATCGCCGGCAACGACGTCGGCGCCGTGCGCAAGGAGAAGAAGACCGAGTACCGCCAGTACATGAACCGCCAGGGCGGGTTCAACCGGCCGCTCAGTCCGTCGAGGTGAAGCATGGGGTGGTGATGGTGGTGTGGAAAGGACAGGCAGGCAGGCACCAGGCGTTTGGGGCAGCAATGTGATTACCAGGCAAATACGCTGTATATTGTACATGACATGATATCCCAGGGAGCCAGAAATACACATCACAAGTCCTCTAATGTCATGCACCACGGGCAGAAGATCACCACCACCAGGTTCAACCTTGTGCAAAGCCAACTACAAACAACGTCCAGTAGGGTTGAAGCAAGTCACACACCCCCGCGAGTCGCTCTCCTATATCCCCAAAACAGATCCTCGCGTCCCGCTTATGCTATGTAGTTTATAAACATTAAGTACTGCAGACGGTATATGCTGACGCTCGCTGCCCAATGCAATCGAGGCCAAGGTGAGCTTATTCCTCCGGTGCCTTCTCCGCATGCTGCTCGACATGCTTCGGCTCCGGCTCCTTGGTCTCCCGGTCCTCCATCTCTTCATCTTCCTGCCTCTCTTCCTCTGCGAAGCCTGCGTCTGTCGTTGGCGTTGGTACATCGTCGACAGCCGGTCCACCCTCCTTGGTATCATCCAGTTGAGTGGCGGTCGCCTTCTCCCGTCGTCTCCTTCGCAGACGCCGCTCCTCCTCTGCTGTTTGTCTCCTCGCCTTCCGTATACTCTCCCTCTTGTCCGGGTCGTCCCCGTCGGCGCCTTCGCCCCCCCGCATGCCTTGCAAAAGGGCGGCAGCTCTGTCTGCGACGTCGTCTTCGCCCTCTTTCGAAGAAGCGAGGCCGGGGCTGAGCAGGTTTCCTTCCTCATCGATTGTCTCCTCCTTGCTCCGCAAAGTAGCTTCGATTTCGGGGATCTCGTTGAGATCGGGAACCTTCTGCCCGGACGCCACACGAACTTGGTGCCGGTCCTTGAGGCGTGCGCGACGGCGCCGGTCTCTCTGATCCCGCGCCTGAGGCGCTGCCGCCCTGAGCTTCTCGAGGAGCGAGTCCATGGCGCCAGTGCTCGATTGAGAGGCGGTTGTGCCATCTGCCAAGGCAGACGAAGCCTTCTGCTGTGCGTGCTTTCTCTTCATGGAAGCTTCGTTGCGCCTCCTGGTCTCCTCCAACTGCAGATTCTTCTCCCGTGACTTCTTCCATTCGGACAAGAAGGTGGCCAACTTGGCAAAGAAGTCTCTCCTGGCATTCTCATCCGTCGGGTCTTCGCCATAAAACACCATGATGTCCTTGTAAGTCTTCATCATCTCATCCAGATACAGCTCCATCTGCTCTGCCTTTCGTCGCGCGTCCTTCATGCACCTTTGCACAATCTGGCTGACGCGGTCCTGGGGGTGGAACTTCTTCGGGTCGCTCAGGTTGCCAGAGTCTAGGGACATCTGCACGTTCCGGATGTTGTCCACATATTTCTTCGCATCGGCGTTGAGCTGCTCGACGTTGACCTTTTGAACAGCTAGGACCCCGCTAATGTCGTTGGCAAAGCCCTCCCACTCGGGATACTGGTTTCGCACGATGCGCTCGACCAGGTCGGCCAGGGTCGACTCGTTCTTGTCGTCCTTGACCATGCCCAGTCTGGCAAGGGAGCTGAGCTTGAAACCGCGAGCCTGCTTGTTGGCATCGTTCATGTAATTGCCAATATCCAGAATGAGGCCGAGAACATTCATCAGCGACACGGAGTCTCTCAGGCTCTCGGACACGTTGACAACTTGGCGAATCCTCTCGCTCAGCTCATCGTAGTCGGGTTCGAAGCTTCGCGTCAGCGCCAAAGCCCGCATCCTGCTCTTCCAGTAATGGTGAAGCTCAAATGCAGTGTACAGGTAAATCTGGTCCTGTCGCGTCAGCTCGGAGGGGTCTTGTTCCCTGGTCTGGTTGTTGGCTTCCGGCCCCGTCAGGTCCCTGCTGTAAGGCGCCATCTGCTTCGCGGTGTTGTCAGGAATGTTGCACAAATCATCTTTCTGTAAGAAGTCCATGACCACTGGATTGTCCAGCACATCCGTGTCGCAGTGAATAATCATTTGCACAATCTTGTCAACAGAGTGCTGGGAGAACTTGGCAAGAGCAATTTCTATGACTAGTCAGCATCGTGAAACGTGTGTCGTAGAGGGACGTAACCTTACCATATGCTTTCCTGACGTCAGCAGATATGATTTGCTTCTTGTCGCTCTTCTTAGAGCTCCCAGAGCCAAGTTGCTTAATCTCCTTGGCCAGGAACAGCTTTTCAACTTCGTCCAGAATTCCTTTGCGGTTGAGCTCATTGTACTTTTCTTCCCTCTCCTCAGCCGTCGGGGCATGCGCCGCCCAGTGACTGGTCTCAGGGGTATCGACCTTGTCCCAATGCAGAGCCTTGAGCTTCTTCTTGGATCGGACAACCGGCAATCCGATGCCAGACGAAGCAGAGAACGCGGCCTTTTGCGCCAAGAAGTTGCCAGACATGAGGCCAGGCATGGGCGGCGGCGGAGGGGGGGCCATTGCGCCTGGCGTACCCGGCGGCATCGGAGGCGGCGGCGGCGGCGGCGGCGGCGGGGGTCCGGACAGCATGCCTGGCATCGGAGGCGGAGGGGGTGGCGGTGGAGGAGCACCAAGAACCTGGCCGGGAAGAGGAGGGGGGGGAGGTGGAGGCGGAGGCGGAGGCGGAGGCGGCGCAGCGCCGGTTGGATCAGTGACTTCGATCTTGGGAGTATCGCCATCCGCTGGGGTAAGGGGCGTCGAAGACTCCATGCTTGGATGCGATGGTCCGGTGGTAACGCCATCGCCGTCCTCCGAGTCGCTACCCTCGTATTTCTTGACCTTGGCGCCGATCTCGTCCAGCAAGCCGGCTTGCTGCTTAGGATCCACCATTGGCCGCCTCATCTGTACAATCCTCGGTCGCTCGTAGATGACGCCATCGTCGCCCTCAGTCTCCTCGCCTTCTTCAATGACATCGTCGTCGGTGCCTTCCTTCTGCGAGTTGACCGGCTTTCGTGTGATCTTGGCCTGGCGTTTAATACTGCCGAGCATGCTGTTGGTGAAATCACGAGGTGGCGTGCCGCCGCCCGGGGGTGTCCCGGGCTCTTCGCCCTCCATTTCTTCCCGCAGAGCGCGGAGTCGATCCGAGGGCCCAGTTCCGTCTCCCCAAACTCTGCCCTCCAGCTTGTACTGAGTCTTTTGCCGCTCGAGCTGCTTCTGAAGGCGCTCCATAAGGCGATCTCGGTCCAGGATGCCTTGCATTTGTGCCGCCTTGGCAGTGTTGTCGGCCTTCTTGTTACCTTTGACGGCGTTGGATGCTGCAATATCCTGGGCATCTCGGAGCATGAGGTACAGCTCTCGCGTTTCCAGCTCGTTTCTTTGTGCCTCCCTGGATCTGAGTGTTTGAATACCGTCCAGTTCCGCCTTGAGGCCGTCTGCTTGACGCTTCTGCGCCTCGATGAAGCGCGCTTGTTCATCGAGCTGTTTCTGCATCTTGGCAACCAGCCCGTCTGCTCCCAGCTCCAGCCTGGCTCGCATCTCGTCCCGCTCAGCCATGGCGGCCTCGGCAATCTGCCGCGACTCCAGTGCCTCATCTTGTGCCTGCCGAGCCTCCGAGTCTGTGTGCAACTTGTCCAGGAGACTTTGAACGGTAAAGTTCAAGCTTTGCTTAAGATCCATGTTCGGCAGGCGCCGGTCCATGGCCACATAGCTGAGCATCGAGTCGACGAGCTGGAACATTCGCAGCCGCTCTTCGCCGTCATTAGCGCGAATGAGCATGAGATGCTGGAGTGCCGAAACAAAGTAGTCCTGGGCCCTGCTCCCCTGGATTCGTTGATGGATGGCATCGGCAATCTGAACGGGGTCGTTCATGTCCTTGATGTCACCCTCAACATTGTCCTTGATACTGCTATTCTCCCTTTCTAGCATGTCCTCGTAGTCGATGGCCTCGTTTGTGCGGTAGCGCTCGATTTGCTTGTCGAGGAGGTCATACTGAAACCCTTCCATCTTGGTCAGGATTCTCTTGATCCCGCACGCCGTAAACTGAGCCCGGACATGAACCCTGAGCTGGAGGTCCCTTTCGGGGCAGTCGACAAGCATGTTGACCAACATGAGCGTCGTGACGGCGTATTCCATCAGCAGATTCTCCATGCCAATACCGCCCGTGCGAAGCTCTTCGCTGGCACCAACAAGACTGCCCATCTTGCCACGGCCGTCGACGGTGACCTCGACCAGGCGCATCCAGGCATCGAATCTGCCATTCTCTCCCGACTGAGCCTTGACCTCATCCAAGGCTTGGATCACCTTGAGATGCCCTTCTCCGTTGTCGCCCCAGGTACACAGAAAGGTCAAGATCTCGCTGACGAGCTTCCTGGTCGTAAGTCGTGTCGAGATGAGCGACGTGGCCAGAGCCAGCAGCACCTTTTGTTGCATGAGCGCATCGTCGGCACCAAACTTGTTGTTCATGAGCGCCTTGAGACACTTGACAATGTCATACTCTCGATCCAGGCTCTTCTCTGCCTTGGAATTGTCTGGGGCTGGGCCGAGGGCCGTCTTGCGGTTGAGCTTCAGGAGCAGAGTCACCAAAGCGACTTGCCCCTGGCACTCGACGAAGCGTTTGACCCAGCCGATTTGCTGCGTTCGGAGATTGACTTCGAGGCTGCCCATGCCCTTCGTGTCCAGCTTGTCCTCCATCACCCTCCTCACATACCATTCTGGCGTTCCCTCTTCGTCAGAGTACGTCGTGACGTCCGGTGCTGCGTACTGGTTTGTGCGGGCCGTCTGGCGGCGCTTCTGCTCCCCTTGCCACTCTGTCAGGCGGTCCTGGTGCAGCAGAGTCCACTTCTTCTGCGGCGGATAAGCCATCATCTGCCTCCTCGCTTGCTCGGGTAAGTTGTGCCAGCCGCGCTTCTGCATGAGCTGCAGGAACATCTGCTCGACAACGTTGTCGTCGTCGGGCTTGGGGAAGTAGAAGCCTTCGTGGGCGCTGGATCCGGGGCCGGGGAACTTGGTCAATCGGTTCGAGTCTCGGTACGAAATATGGGAGCCGTGGGAGCTCTGTGACGATGCGGTAGGTAGAGCTAGTTGCGATGAGCGCGTGCCTCCAACCTCTCGATAACCTGGATTACCTGAGAATATGCTGAGGTTATCTCCTGAGCTTCGGCCGTTGGAGGTCATGTAGGAGTCGTAACGCGAGCCATTTGCAGTGCTGGCCACGCTGCCACGCGCGGGGCCCCACTGCTGGTACTGTGCCTGTCGTCCCGTCGAGGCCATGGTAATGTTGGACAGGCCGGGTACCGACCGCGATACTGAGGCGTGGGAGCCGGCATTGAGAGCCGACGAGTCAAAGGAGGGGTACTGGTGGAAGTCCATGCCGCCTTTGTTCAACTGATGCGGCAGGGGGTCTCGGCGCACGGGCATCTGGTCGGGCTTGGGCAGGTATTCGACTGGAATCGGCGATCGGGAGCCCGGCGGAACACTCTCGTAGGGGATCGACGTTATCACTCCCGCCATCATGTTGATTCCGGGGTCGGGCGACGCAGGCGCATCAATGGATACGCTGGACGAGTCTCGCTTGTGGCGCGACGAGCGCGAGCTCGCGGTGCTGATGGCATCGAGGTGGTCGGTGTCGGCGGTTCGGCGCTCTTTGTTCTTATTTCTGGAAAAGAGGGACCGACCGCCCGACGACTGCCTCGACTTGTCGGCGGACGACATTGCGGACGCTGGCAGATCGGGATACTATATGAAACACGTAAAGGCGGCAGAGTGCTGGCCCAAGGCCGCTCGCATGGTGAAGACACGATCTGCCAGTCGGGATCTGGGCGGTAGGCGGCAAGGCTGAGCCCGGGGAGTCTTGCTCCGGTCGGCCTAGCCAGCTCCTCTCCTCGCCGGGTATGGCTGCGGCCAGTTGTGGCCGCTGCTGGATTCCGAGGCTCGCGTCGGGTTCCGTTGGAGGTCGTTGCGTGGTGTTGGGGGTGGAAAGTCGTCGGAGAGCGCGAGGAGCGCGGCCAGACGTGAAACAGCTATCAGGGGGTCCCGCGAAGAGAGATGGGTAGGCTTTGGTAGGGACGTTGCTCGGGCGGACTCGTTCGCTGGCGCGTCGCGAGAGTCCGCGATGCTCGATAGTCGAGTGTCGCGAGAGTCCGCGGTGCTGGATAGTTGAGTGTCGCGGAGAGTTCCGCGCTGCACGAGGCCCCTGATGACGATTCAGGAGAAGCGGCCGGGCAGATTTGCGGTGGAGTGGGTGGGGGTGGGAAGCCTGTGCGGTGGCCCAAAGGGGCTGGCGCTGCTAACCGCGCGACAGAGCTCGTACAGCAGCCGCATCACCAGAGAGGCACGTTTCGGCATCTACCTTACCCAGGTACGCTGTGCGCGTCTCGCTTGCAGTGTGGCTACTGTATCCGTGCATGGCGTTTGTTGGACAAGCACAATGGGCTCGAGGCTCAAACCGGAGCCGGCACCACGGGGCAAACATCCAATCCAATCCCAACCTTCGACACGGCGATCAAACCCCGCCACAAGCAGGCACTCGCACCTGGGTAAGGTCCTTATGGTTTGTTGCAGATGCTGCACAACCACCACGAGCAGACCAATGAGGCGCTCTCGCGCACCAAGAAGGTTGCCGTGCACATAACCTGCGACTGACGCCATTCATCAGCGTCTGTCCGAAGCATCTGCGGCGTCATTACCGTCTGTCCCGAGCGATCTAGACCCGGCAGAGCCCCTGAAGTTTGAACAAGCCCTCAGCCTTCAGGCCCTGGTCGCAGTGGAGGCAGTCGACGTGTGGCGGTGCGCGAGGCCCTGGAAGACGCCGTGGCCAAGGGACCAAGGGTGGCTTTAGTGGCACTTTTAGTGGGCGCTCAGTCCCGGCGTGGCGTCCATGTGCGGCTCTGCTGATGGAGCCAAGCGCGTCGTCACCGCAGCATTGAAGGCTTCATCCTCAACAAGCGTTGTAGGCAGGCACCATAGCCGAGGAGAAGGGCCTCGTCCGCCCTGCCGTCCTCACGGCCAGCATTCTTCGACTAGACTTGCACAGCATCCCCGATTCCCTTGTCCCGCAACCATGGCGCCCACCTCGCTGTCTCTTCTCAAGGTACCTAGCCGCTCCCATCTCCAGCCGCGCCCAACCAGGCCGTGAGTTGCCCATGCTTACCGCGCGCCCCCAGACGCTCTTCGTCCCCGCCGTTGTCTCCCTCCTCATCTTCCTCGTCCTCACCTTCGTCCTCGTCCCCGTCTGGCGCCGTAACCGCAACCGCTACAGCCAGTACCTCCCCATCAACTCCATCTCGGACCGCACCTCGTCGCTGCGCCATCGCATCGTCGGCCGCTTCGCCGGCCTCAACACGCTCGCCACGTTCCTCAGCGCCAGGCAGGTCGTCTTCGCCCACGGTGCGGCCGACGACGGCGAGGAGCTGGGCGACGTCGATGAGGAGACGTGGCGCGCGATTGAGAGCCACGTGCCGTCGGCGCAGCTGGACAGCTCGAGGCGGCTAAGTCAGGAGTATGCTCTGTCAGTAATCCGAGGCCGTGTGTCAATTACTGACGGTGCAGCAGCTTGGAGGAAGGGTTCATGGACGACAGCGACGAGGAGCCGGATCGAAGATGACAGAACCAATATGAACGTGTCCACGAAAGAATTGTGCCTCAGCGCGCATCTCGAACTTAGAACGACGACGATTTCCAACGGAGGCCATTGGCATTGACAGCACAGTGATGACAGATGAAGGCTGTTTTGTTGCGCCGGCGCGGCGGAGAAGCGGATACAAGGCCCCAGGATGTTCACGAATTCGTATGTTCCAGTGATGATCACGTCTACCAGTAGGAGAAGTAACAGATAATGCTACAAATTTGTCCGAAGGCCAGGCGTATTCCCCCTGAGCCGAGCAGATGTCGGCTCCGTCTGGGCATCGTCGAGAGGAATCAGCCCCGTCTCCACGCTCGTACGGCGGTCAGGTCAGAATCAGAGCACATACTAGAGTTTGAATCAGAGCAAGCAGTGTTGTGTGGTCGCTAACATCGTGTATTCAAACACGTACGTGTACCTGGTTGAGCTCTAATCTAGTTATTCTGCCTATTTCGCTGACTTGATGACGCTGTTGTCCAAGGCGTATACATCTGCCTTCACCTTCACCTTCATTCACTGGCTTGCTTGTCGTCGCTATCCTTCCAATGGATCAGCATCGAAAAGAAGCCCCGAGTCTCCGGGGCATGCCCAAGTTCCGCCCACCTCTTAGTCCACCAGGCCTTCTGACGCCGGTTGAGCCTCCACTCACAATACTCAACAGCGCCCTCATAGTACACTTGGGCGACGTCATGCCGAAACCCAAAGAGAGTCTTGCGGAGGTCCCTCCTCGTGGTCTCTGCCTTGGTCAGCTTGCTGACTGCCGCATCAACCTGCCGAGTGATATCCACCCCCTTGTTAGTCAGGCAGAACTCGTAGTTCCAGGGCAAGACGGCCGCGCCTTTGTCCGAGAAGGTGGTCTGCGGAGGCGTCTTGGCCGGGCACGTCAGGTGCTCGCAGCTGTGCCGCAGAGTGATGCAGCACTTGGGACACTGCTTGGCCATCTTGGGATTCGAGAGATAGGAAAAGATGCACTGGTGGCCATGGGCGTGGCCGCAGGGGAGGTAGACAACCTTCTCCAACTTTTTGTCATGCGACCTGAGTGTCCCCAACTTCTGGCCACACATCTAGCACGACCTGTGGTCCATCTCAACTTCGTTGCCGATCAGGGTCGAGCCGGCCGAGATCGAGGAGTGCGGCTTGCCGGCCCTGGGAGGTGCCAGGGTGGTGGCGTCGGGATCTTCCACCCTGGTGTCGGCAGACCTGGCTGCACTGCTCTTGCGTCTGTGCGATGGCACGGCTCGAATGATTAGGCTGGGGGTCTTTGGTATAATGGCTTTCTTCCCGTCCTCGTTGCCTGGTGCATCGTTGCCCACGCTCTCTTGCCCAGCATTGCTTCCCCCAAGGAGGCGCGAGCCGGAAGAATGCGAGGAACCCTGGGTCGCTGGAACTGACTCTGGAGACTCGGACTCGATTCGAGACCTACCAGGAGGAGTTTGCTCAATTGGATGCAACCGAAGAGGATTGGGAAAAGGCTCCGCAGATTGAGCATCATGACCATGATAGACAACGGGCTCCTTGGGCGTGGCCGGGCCCGCCTCGGCCTTCTTCTGAGCCTTTCGCTGCTCGCGTCGACTTAGGGGCTTGGATTTAAATCGCTTTAAAATCTCCCGTGTAGATAGCATGGCGGGCAGTGTGCTGCTCTCGCGAGCTGGCGTGTGTGACTGCGAGGTGGAAGGATGGTGTTCATAGCAACGGGCTTGGCTCAGAGCAGCACTGGAATGGATGATGGTCTGAAGGAGTGAATCGTGCTTGGTGTCCAAGAAAGTAATGAATGTCTGGTCCAGGATGAAGATGCTAAGCCAAATGGTTGTTGGTGACGGACGGGCCAGAGTGGTGGAAGAAGCAAGGTTGGGCCAGGGGCTGAGAAGACTCTCGAGCCGTCTAATGATGCTGCCTGGTCGGCGGCTTCCTCTCTCCAATATCAGGCAGGTGCTTGCTTCTTGCGGTGCCTGAGATCTCCTGCCAGCCATCTCCTGGCGCGCCTTTCCCTCTCCGTCCTTGTCTGGGCCGTTCGTCGTGTAAGCCATGTTTGGACGTCTCCTGCCCAACATCTCCTTGTCTGCACGCAGCATCATCCCAGCAAGGCATGAATTGTTTGCTTATTTTATAACCATCCCTATATGCCAGATCAGTACCCAAACTGTCACGTAAAATACTAAGTCGTGACCATCAAGTGAATGTGTGTTTTATCGTGACCCTTCGTTGAAGGACAAGGTTGGCACTTGCTGCCACAAGCAGTCAAACCCCACATCCAACACCACCCCACCTTGGTCATTCCATCTCTCTCTGACCATCCTCCCAGCATCGCGACTCAGGTTCCATTGCCTGACCCGATGCACTTCCCACGATGCGGTTCCGAACGGAATTGAAAAACATACGCACCTTTGCGAGTAAGCCCACCCCGAGCAGCCGTGCTTCATCCAGCCAAGCTAACGCCATCGCAAGAGCTCACCGCGGCGCTCTCCTCCTTGGAGAAGATTGCATGGATGCGCCTGAGCGATGACACGGCGCGCTTCACCGTGATTCCCGACATGGGCTCCCAAGTCTGGGCGTAAGTACCGTCTTTCCAAGATCCACTCTGTGCTTGTGGTTGAAACGGTGCTGATGTCGAGCGCAGCTCCCTCGCCATGGACTTCATCTTCGAGGGCTACCACATCCAGTCCGCCGAGGCCTCCAACACCATCAACCTCGAGCTCCCCCTGCAGCCCCTCCAGCGCGCCCTCAAGTCGGCCCTCAACAGCATCTCCGCCTCGCTGCGCCTCACCAAAAAGGACGGCCTGCCCATCCTCTCCCTGACCATCACCACCACAACGTCCCATGGCTCCTCCAACGCCGCGGCGAAGCCCTCCGCCGCCGACGACCCCTTTGCCGACGACGACGTCTTCTTCCAGCCCGAGCACCTGGAAACGTCGCTGCGGCGCGAGCACGAGAAGATCATCACGCAAGACATTCCCGTCCGCGTGCTGCACCCCGAGACGGTCGAGATGATCATGCAGCCCAAGGTGCGCGAGCCCGACGTGCACATCCAGCTCCCGCCGCTATTGCAGCTCAAGGCCATCTCGGACCGCTTCACCAAGCTCGCCCTCGCCTCGTCGACCGCCAGCAAGGCCCCCAAGCTCGAGCTCAGCGCCAACATGCACGGCAGCCTGCGCCTGAGAATCGCCACCGACACCACCGACATCTGCAGCGTCTGGTCCGACCTCGAGAACCCGGAGCTCGACCCCGCCCAGCTCGACAGGCCCGTCGAGGACCACCCCAGCACCAAGTTCCGCCAGGA
Organism: Tolypocladium paradoxum; assembly: GCA_002916505.1. NCBI lineage: Eukaryota > Fungi > Ascomycota > Sordariomycetes > Hypocreales > Ophiocordycipitaceae > Tolypocladium > Tolypocladium paradoxum. The sequence goes on from PKSG01000107.1 coordinate 31,633, forward strand.
CGGGCCCGACCGCTGGGCCACGGTGCGCGTCGACGGCAAGGACTGGAGCAAGGTGCTGAGCGTTGGGCGGCTCGAGGGCAGGGTCATTGGCTGCTTTGCGGATGACCACGCGCTCATATTATATGTCTACGTGCCTCATTACGATGATGCCTCTGCGGAGGACTCTGTTGTCACGGTGAGTGCGGACCATATACACAGAAGCAAGCTCCTCTGATGCTCGTGCTGACGTGACACAGTATTATGTTCAATCGTATAGTGTATGATTCCTGAACACAATCTCGGCGTTGACAAGGTTACAAATGAATTACACGGTAGGACAAGATCTCCTGGGTTTACGGCGTTTGTGATAGTCTGCTGGTTGCATGTAGTCGCTGCGATTATGTCTGGGTCATGGGTATAGACAGATAACTGAATCAATTCCCATGTCAAGCACGCAGGGCAATTTCATGATGTGGGACAATGCCGCTTAACAAACATCTCTCATTCACCAGTCTTGACTGGCCAGCATCTCAACTCGTTACGCACAAATATTACAACTTGATACTAGTAGAGTGAATGTCTATGGTACAATCGCCTGGCTCGGTGTGGTACGAATCTCTATAGAAAAAAACGCTGTGTACCCGCCCAAGAGAGACTCTCGACGTAGAGCGATAAACCCATCTCATCCCAAGCTTATTTCGCCATGACATCAACGTATCGTCCGCTCTTCCTCTGCTTCTTCTGTCCCGCCTTGCGGGGCGCCGGTGGGCCGAGCAAATCATCAATACTGCTGGCGTTGCTCATGCTGGTAGTTGGCCTGCTGGGCGGTCCGCTCGGGGGGCCAGCCGCGAGACCGGGGTTGGACGCCGAGCGACTCAAAACAGGATGCGCCCCGAGGCCCAAGCTCTCCTGGGAAGACTGCGGGGCGAGGCTCGGCATCGATCGTGGAGGCCCCGAGGGTGGAGGCACGCTGGAACGTCCGCGGGTTGGTGGAGGAGTCGAGGTAGATGAAGGCGGAGGAGTGCCGCTGACAGATCGAGGAGTTCCTCTAGGCGGTGGCGGGGTTGCTTTCTTGGCCTCTGTGTTCTCCGCGCCGGGCTTCTTGTTGATCCAGCGCTTGAGCTCAGGGTCGTAGACGAAACTGCTTGCTTCGCCCAGCTTGGCACGAATCGGCTTTCCAGGAGAAGACTCGCCGATGTTGGCCTCGGCTTTCTTGCCACCAAACCAGCCGCCGAACCCCCAGCCCTTTTTGCCCGCCTGCTGCGCAGCAGATCGCTTGGCTGTTCAGTCCGTCAGTTACTGCACATAATCTGTATGGATTGGACAGTTTCCTACCATCTTCTTCAGCAGCCTTTCGGAACATCTCCTCGTTCTCGCGATCCTTCTCGGACTTTGTCTTTTCTTGAGGCCGCAGCGCGGGAATATCATCTTCGTCGTCATCCATGAAACTCTTCCGCTTGGGCTTAGCAGCATCGTTCTCATCCTCAGCTGTCGGCTGTGGGTCTGGCTGATATGATGGCGGTTCATAGCCATATGGCTGGGATGAGGGTGGCTCGTATTCCCCAGTGCCGCTTTCTCCTGCCTGCCCGTGGCCCTCGTCACCAACAACTGAGGTCATTTGCGGAGGCTCATAGCCGTAGGCGGGAGGCTGGTAACCTTGGTTGGACGTGTTGGCCTCGGCTTCGCTAGCCCCAGCTTGAGGGTAAATGCTGGGAGACTCTTGAAGCCCATACGGCTGATATCCTCCAGAGGCTGGCTGTTGGGGCGCTACCGGCAGGTGGGTATTAGCAACGGCTGGAGTAGCCTCGGGTTGCAGGGGTTGGTATCCCGGCCCCGATGAAGGGTATCCCGGCCCAGATGCAGGGTATCCCGAAGGGGCATAGCCGCCACCATGTGGTGCAGGAGAGGAGCTGGTTCCCGGGTACGTAGGCTCATAGGCATTCCGAGGATGCTCGTTCGAATTTCGGCCCGAAGATGGCGCTGCGGGTAGATGCTGCGACGCGGGTGCATACGGATTCGCCATGCCAGCAGGCTGAGCGGCTGCTGGGGCATATCTAGACGAGGACGCGGAGGCGAGTGGGGGAGGGTTGGTTGAATAGCCAGGCGACCCGCCGCCATAGACCTCAAAGTTGGAAACGGATGGCGAGCGGCTCATGTTTGGCGTGGTTGCAATTCGAGCGAACGGCCCATTGTCTGCATCAGCAGCGCCCCCATTGGCACCGTTCTCGGCCTCGTCTCCAGCCACAAACTTGTTGAACCGGCTCCACACACTGTCGGACACCTTGTTCATGCTAGGCTTAGACATCCACGAGGATGACATGTCCTTGGGGGCTTGCTTCAGCCTCGTCATGAAGTCGTGAGCGGCCGTCTCGAGGATGGCATGATGGTACGGCGACCTTCGTGTCTGCGAATCTATGGCTGTCGCAATGGCATCGCAGTATTGCAGAGCCTTGTCCCGATAGCCGTATTCAGCCAAGGTGACGGCATGCTGCAGCTTATAAGCTGCGAGATGAGGAGCTCCTGCGACAGCGGCGACGCCGCCGGCAAGAGTAAGTCCATACTCGTAGACCTCGCTAAGCTGAAGTGCTTCCGTTTCTTTGGCGAATTGCTCCGATTGTTGGTGGTGGTCAGATCCAAGCAGTACGAAGTCGACGTTTGGGTCGTCCAGTCCACCAAACACCGAGAGAGTCCTGCTAAAGATGAAGCAGACCTGCGCCGCCTCCGCCCTCCCGTAGCTCGACAGCAGCTTCCCGAGAGCGTTCAGGCCCCGGATGTCGTCGGCGCTGCGGTTGCTGAGGATGAGTGTCAGTGTCTCCCGCCACTTATCCAAACCATCCATGGCATCCTTCGTATGCCCCAAGGTAGCTTCCTTGGAGACCAGCTGCAGACCAGCTCGGGCATGGACTGGCACAAGCTCGTCGACGCAGTCATCAAAATTGCCAGATAGAACTTTATACAGAGCCGCGATGGACTCGTTATTGTGGCCGGGGTAGTTGACCTCTTTCCGCACAAACTCCTGCGCAACTTGCTTGTAAAGCTCTGGCGAGACGGTGTGCGAGATGAGCATAGCGTGGCCCCAGAGACGCCTGTCCACCGCAGACCACACAGCAGTCTCACGTTCACCCTTCAGGAGATCGTGTCGGATTTGCTCTATGACCGCAGGGTCCGCGCCGTCTGCCTGCATCGACGTAACCGGACCGGCCTGCGCACCCATGGCAGAAGCAGTGGGGAACAGAGCATCGTTGTCGGAGGTGGGTGTCACTGTCCCTGGAGAGAGGACATCCCTAACAGCCTTCTCCACAGCAGGATTGCCCTCCAGGGTTCCGTCAAACTCGATAAAAATCCGAAGCAGCTTCCACAAGAGTAGACGCTCGACACCCCGTTTCGCCTCAAGCGACAGCTGAGAGTGAAACGAGACATCAGGGAGCTCTTTCTCCTGTGCTTCAATGCCCGTCGCGAGCCAGGTGAGGGCCTCCTTCTTCTTCGACTTGCCCCTCAAAGGACCAGGGAACTTGGCCAGGCGATCCTGAAGGGGCTCGATATCCTTAATATTCCGCACCTTGACTTCGCCGCAAGTTCGCACAATTGTTGGTGTTGTTTGGTTCATAGCATATCGCGGTATGCTCTTGGGGAACGATGTGACAACCGTTCCGCCGACTCCCCACGCAATGACGGGTACGCCCTTCCACCTTTCCAGGGGATCGTGCTCCCTTCCGTCCGTTGGAGAAACCATGTTCATTGTGAGAGACTGGCCACGGATTCTGGTACCAGGGGCATAAGCCAAATGAGGGGTTTTTGCCAGAGTTGGCGAAGCTACCGAATGAGAAGAAGATGGGCGGCGGCCTGCATCGGCCGGCCTATATTGCCGATTGCCATGCACGGCACCAGGAGATTGTGTCGAAGCACGAGGCGGCGGCACAAATCCGGGGTGTGCTGTTGGCACCGTTTGAGGCATGTAGTTTGAGCCAGCCCTCTTCGGCGGTGACAGAGTGGATGGCGCATGGTTGCTTGCAGCAGCCAAGGGCGGTGTTTGACGAGCTGCTGCCGGAGGCGCTGGGTTGTACCTTGACTCCATGTTCGCAGGAGGTGCTTGGGTTGCGCTAAATGATATGTTGGCCGGCGAGGCATCGTCCTCCTCCTCATCCACTTCACGCGTGGGCGGAAGTGACGACACTCGGTTCAGTCTAGGTTCAAAGGATGAGCTTGAGCGGCGGTCAAAGTGGTGCGCATCGCCATTGGGACCATGTGCTGCACTGTGCAGTTTGTCGCTGCTAGCTTCAAAGTGAGCCAGGGGACTCGACGTCCTTGGCAGATGTGGCAGAACAGCTTGCGAGGGGGTTACCGGACCCGAATGACTGTGCGAACTAGCTGATCGGGATGTTGCCGGAGCTGGAGAATACCGAGTTGGTGCCGCAGGCGGTGGTGCCCCCTGACCATGGGGCTGCTGTGCCGGAGCAGGGGAGTATCTGGTTGCGTTGCCGGACGGCGGTGGCATCGGGGGCGCCGAGGACTGAAGCGCGGCATACGGGCTGACTCTCTCAGGTGCGACAAGGTTTCCGACTCCAGATGACTGCCGAGCTATACTCGCGGGAGGGGGCACAGAGTTGGCCATCGGAGGAGGCATAGAGTTGGGCATGGGAGGGGTCGGTTGCGGCTGTTGTCCTGCGGGAGCATACGGGCTCGGCGACTGCGTCCTATTGCTGTGCCTCGAGCTCGGCCGCGGCTTCGCCGTCACGGGCAAGTCTTCAAAGAAGCTGCCCTGGCTGCGAATAACAGGGGCCGAGGCCTTCTGGCTCAGGGGAGGCCTCTGGGCTACTTGATCAGCAGCAGGTGGCCGGCCGGCCGAAGGCGGATGACCTGGAGAAAACATGCTCGTGCTCCTCAGAGCAGCGGGCGCCTGCTCGCGAGGAAGTTGCTGCATGCTCGCTCGTTTTCGAGGCTTCACTGTTGTGCTTACCAGGTCCGTTGGCAGATCGTACGGGGAGGAATAGCCGCCTTTCGACTTGTCCGCGAAGCTTTGGGCTTGAGCAAGTTCCGGACGCGGCTGGGGAGGTTGGCCATATTGCGGGACTGTGTTGAACGGGGCCGATGCGAGTCGTTGATACGGATTATTCTGGACAGGGGCGGCGGCCGAGGGTATGTGCGATGCAGCTGACTGCTGAGGAACAGCACCGACGGGGGCGTAAGGGTTCGGTGCAGCGGCTTGTCGAGGTGCGGATACAACTGGTGCCGGCTGAGGCTCAGGAACGGCATCATCAGTATCATCCTCAAGGAGTCCCTCGTCATCGCTCCCAAGGAAGGCGGTGGCATCAATCTCCTTGTTCTCTGGGGCTGACTCCTCGAGAAGAAATTCGTCGTCGTCATCATCGCCAGCAAATGCCTCCTGCCACTTGGACGCAAGATCTTCCGTGTTGGGTTGGCCCGTTGCCCGCTCGTCTTCACGGTCAGGTGCGCTGGAAATGGCTGTTGCATCCTCCACGCCTTGGCTCTCCGTGATCTCGGTCGCCTCGTGCTCTTCCGCGGTCTCCTCAAGAGTACTCTGGCGTGACAGCTCAGGGTTCGTCGCACCCATGACTTGCATGGTAGACTTGCGCTCGATGGGCTGAATGCCTTTGCCCATATTCTCCACCTGCGTGCCTGGCTCTTGTATTTTCGTGAAAAAATCGTCATTGTTTCCGTGATCTTCGGCGAATGTGTCGACGAAAGCGACGGCGGCGCCATCTCGAGTCTCATTCCTGGTCGCATCGGAGTGAGGTATCAATGGAATGCCTTCTTCGTAACGGGCTTCGGATGCATCGACTTCGGGTTCCTGCATTTCTCGGCCTATCCATTGGGTATACGTGGCTGTCGCCCTCTCCGGCGGCCCAGGTGAGGTGTGGTTATCATGAGCGCTCCCTGACCGATATTGCTCTTCGTCGAATTCAGCTTCTCTCTCAGCTTCCTCCATGACATCCAAGGCTTGAGTCGAGGGCAGAGGCGTGTCACTTTGCTCCTCACCATTGGTGGCAATGGGGGGGACCACTGGGAATGAATTTGTTCGGTCTGACGGAGGCATGAAACTGAAGGTGTCGGTGTCGGCGCGCGTCAAGTTCCAGTCACCGTCATCGTCGTCGTTGAAGCTGACTTCGTGTGACACAGTTCGGGCGAAAGACATGGAGCTGGAGTGTTGGGCCGTGGTCGGCGGCACACGGGTTTCGGTAGACGTCGTCGTCTGTGGCAAGCCTTGGTCTGGTTGTGGTTGGGCTTCGGTCTCGTGTGCCTCGGTATCGGTCTGCGGTTTCGCGTCCTCTGGAGCCAACCAAGCATCGCCATTATTGCCGCCTCCATCCTGAGAAAACCAAGCGTCGACCCCGTTCTGCTGCGCCGGCGCCTCGGCCGCCTGTGGTGCGACGTCCGCGTGGGGTTCTGTGTCGTCCGCGGCCAACCAGGCATTCGCGTCGTCATCGTCGGCGTCGTTGGAAAGCCAGGCGTCGGGTGCGTGTGGCTCATTTTCAGGGTCAAGGGCATCGCGGGACTCGAGATGTTGCGTCGTGTTCTTGCCGAGGGGCTCCGTCGTGGCCTCGGCTGGCACCTCGGGGTCCGTGGCACCGGCGCCTCTGGCGGCCAGTGGAGAATGGCAATTCGGCATCAATGCCGGATGCCATGACGAGCTGGGGGGCCCGTTGGCCATTATTGGGAGGCGAGGGAAGAGATGCGAAGATGAAGTAAACGCCAACACAAGATGCAATACCTTTGCGGCGTGGTCAGTGGCGTCTCTGAGCTAAAGGCGCCTGCCCCCAGCACGCGCAGGCGAGGCGAAACGATGCGCTGAGCGAGATGGTATGCGCGCCTCGACGCCGGCGGAACATACTAATACAGGAAGAGAATCGAATGCGGCTCCTCAATCCGAGCTCCTGTTCGCCATGCCAGGAGCAAAAGAGTCGGGTATCGAGGGGGTCGAGGGAGGTTCGGTGGCGTCGTGGGTTGCAAGTGCAAGCTGGCATGTCCAGAGGACACCTCAGGAGAAGCGCGCATTGGGCTGTGGGACTCGCTGCTAGCGTGGAGCCCGCCACAGCAGGGCAGTCGCGGACCGTCATCGCCCCGGAATTTATCCGCTCGGCATTCCATGCTTGATGCCCTTGCTGACATCATCGGATTCATCGCTCGACGACTCTCATCCGTGCATGTTCTTTGCCGCTGCTCGCAAATGTCCGTGCCGTTTCATGAAGCTTCTGGCGCCGAAGGCGGCACCGTGGGCCATGGCGTTGCCGGCGACCTTGCTACCGATACCGATGACTGTTCGCACATTGACAAAGGTGGGCTTCTCCGTACTAGCCTTAGCCTTAAGGAGCGCCTTGGTGAGGCCGTCGACATCGTGACAGCCGTCCTCAACATCGATGACATCCCAGCCACAGGCACGCATTTTAGCGTCGATATCCTCAGTGTTGCACAGGTCGGCACTACCGTCGCAAGTAATTTGGTTGTTGTCGTACATGACAACAAGGTTGTTCAGCTTCCACAGGGCCAGTGGTGACTTCGATGCCATTATGCTCAATCTCGGGATGGCCAGGGCAGAAGGAATCGTAACGAGAGGAGTGATATGACTTGAGTTGGTCCAAAGACATGTGCTTGTAGCCGGTGAGATGGAGGAAAGTATACTGGAAAAGGCATGTGTGGCCATTGCTAAGGACAAAGCGGTCGCGATTGAAGTAGTTGGGGTTGTTGGGAGAGTACTTCATGGCATATTTCCCAAATGCGACACCGATGGCAGCCATATCCATGGCTGCCTCTTTAACGATTGTCAGTCAATGCTTCTCGGAGTCTTGAAATGATGTTCTGCGTCTTACCCCGGGTGACCGTCATTGAACTGGTGGCGTAAGTCCGCGATCAAGCATCGGAACTGGCACAACACAAGGCTAATTGTCTTAGGATCGTCATTGTTGGATCTCTTGATTGCGCTGGACACCTGGCTGAGCTCAACCTCGGCATCGCTTTGATTGCCATTGGCACCATCCTCCAGTCAAAAATTCGACTCATGGGTCGTACAAAGGACCTTGAATTCAAGCTTAACAATGAGGTCTCTGGGGAAGTCACTGCCCGACCTCCAAAGTATATTACCGCCATCTTTCACCGGTTAGGTTTCGCGTTCTACTTGGGTTAGATAAGGATGGGATTTCGTCTCGGAGCGGCTCAACGAGCGCGGTTCTGGGGTGGCCGAAGGTACGAAATTGGCAATTAGAGGCAATCGCTACTAGCTAGCCAGGGCATGTGGAAAGTGCTCTTCAGCTCGCCACTTTGTATGGCTTGGAGGGTTGCACGACCTGCAGCGCTCGCCACTTTGATTATCTTCGTTCTTTGGGTGCGAAACATGTGTTTGACTACCGCACAGAGAACATCGTCGATGAGATCAAAAAGGCAGTTCCGGATTTGGCCTTCGTGTTCGATACCATTGGAAACCAGACGTCGTCTGAAGTTGCTTCCCATGCCATCAACGAAATAGTGGGTACATTGTGCACAGTCAGACCTGGAAAGCCCTCATAGAAAGAGTGACCAACCAAACCAAGGTCACTGGCGTGCTTGCCTGGACTGCGTTTCCGGCCGTCTCGACGTGGCGGGGCCCGATGCGCGTGAGGTTGTCCTTGGCCAAATGCGTTGTGGGCGAGTGCAGAGCAGCAGCTGTGTTGACGCGCCGCTTGCAGCCCGGTTCGTATCCTGGCACGAGTATCTCCCGATACTGCGGCGGAGCTTCCTTTTCAACGTACTCAAGCGTCGCATCGTGAATCTTCTGCCGCTTGCGCGCACCGCTGTCGGTCATGAGAAAGGAGTAGAACACGCGCTCCAGCTGCCCGCAAGGTAGACACGGTACATGCGGGCGGCAAAGGGAACATATCTCATGATGAGTTTCCAAGATGAAGAGCATTTGGGATTGCCCTGGAAATAGTCAGTCACCTTGGTCTTGCATCTCTCTGCCCGACACGGGTCGCTGTACTTACTCTTTGGTCCACCAGTGTGATCCCCTGACCAGCTGCGTCACCTTGCCCCTCGGCCCTACTTCGCGAGCAAGCTCAGGCACGAACTGTGTTGCGGATGCTCCGTTGCCCAACATGACTACATTCTTGTTCTTGAAGTCGACAGAGTCATCCCATCGCGCGCTGTGGAACATGTTGCCTTGGAACGACTCGACTCCATCGATGTTGGGACGTAAGGCCGGTCCAGTATACCGATGGCACTGACAACAACAACAACAGGGGCTTCGCAGACAAACGCCTCGCCCGTCAGCGTGTTCTCGAAACCGCAAATCCACAGGGAGCGATCTGCGTCCCACTCCAGCTTGGTGCACATGATATTGAAGCGGCATTGCGGTAGGATGTTGAACTTCTCAGCCACTGAGTAGAAGTACTCGTGCAGTTCGTCGCAACCAGGTACATAGTAGTCCAGTCCAGCTTCAAGGCAAAGCTGTAAGAATAGAAGTAGCTAGGAATGTCCGCAGGCGCATGCCGGGTATCTGTTGTGCCACCAAGTGCCGCCAATGTTGTCCAACTTTTCGTACAAGGTGAAGTTGTTGTGTCGTAACAATCGATTGAGCTGGACGGCCATGCCCAAAGCCGAGATCCCCCCGCCGATGATGACGACTTCGTTCAAGCTGCCCATGTCGAGAAGGTCACGATGGTACCAAGCCAGCGTTGGCTGCTGTGAGAATGTGTATTTGATGTGAACGGAATACAACGATGTCTCCAACTGAGGGTTTCGAAGCGAGGTGACGAGACCGGTGAGGCAGCATGGCAAGGCTGTTTCGGTATCGTTTTCATTTTCTTCTCCTTGCCCATCATTGCCACTTTGAATGCGTAGGTATCATTGCCCCAGTCGGGAGTCGAGACTGGCGGAAGCGTGCATTGGGCGTAGTCTGTCCTATCAACAGGGCTGGCGAGCGTTGTCGAGCAATGCAGGCAACAGGCCCGCTCTAGGCTGAGTTGTTCTGATCATTAGAACCAAGAAACAGACGGCCTTTGAACCGCTTCATGAAGTTTGAAGGATGTGTGATGTGGAGGTCAGAGTCGGGTGTCGTAGCACTGTAGGGTAGGTAGGCGCCGTGCAGGCCCCACCCAAGCTCCACGGGTTACGTATCCCAGATGGTCGTGTCAACCAAACCTCCCTCGACAAACACCAGAGTATTCTCACAGCGGACCCCCTCACCTTCAGGACCCGCCATCTCGCTATAGCTTGTGGAGAAGCTAGATGATGCTAACCAGAGACGACCCCCAGTGCCTGTGACGAGCCGTCCAATCCGGGTCGTGCGCCACGGCGCAGCATGATCAACCAGCAACGCCAGCGCAGCTGCCCCCTTCTCCAACACCAGGCGCGCGGTGGAAACTGATGCGGTATGCCTTCCACACCTCCGTACCGACCGACCGAGCCGCCCGATTCGCCCACGCCCGATTCCGACTCGGATCTCGACCTCGATATCCAGGAGCTGGACCCCATCCCGACCGAGCCGGCACGAGGATCGCGCCGGGACCCGCCGGCCGCAGAGCAAAAGACATCGAGGATAGCGCTGCGAAACTTGCGTATGGGAGCATTGCGGCGCGCGAACAAACGTGGCCGCGGGTACGGGGATCTCGGCGCGAACCGCGACGACGTGGATGACCACACTCGCGGGCTCTTGGACGAGCACGATGCAACCACGCAGCCGTGGTCCGATGGCAGCGGCAACGGAGACGACGATGTGCCTCTCCTTGGAAGGGACAAGAGGTCTCACAGCCGAAGACCGTCCCGGTCCAGTCTCCGGTTCCCGAGCTTCATGTCGGGCTCCAAAAAGGCGGATGATGAAGGACCCGGGGAGCAGGAAGACGATCCGTCGGCGTCAAGACTGGTAGCTGTCGGGTCCAACCAAGCCACTCGTTTCCCGACAAATATCGTCTCCAATGCCAAGTACACGGCCCTGACGTTTCTCCCCGTCACGCTTTACAACGAATTCTCCTTCTTCTTCAACATGTATTTCTTACTCGTCGCCTTGTCGCAAGTGATTCCCGCCCTCCGCATCGGCTACCTTTCGACATACATTGCTCCGCTGGCGTTTGTTCTGTGCATCACCATGGGAAAGGAGGCGTACGACGACGTCGCGAGGCGGAGGAGAGACACCGAGGCAAACTCGGAAGAGTACAAAGTGCTTCTGTTTAGCGACCCGGAGTCGCGCCCCGCAGCCCTCCGTCCGCGCCGGCCTCTCAGGTCTGACACTATCAGACGGGGCTCCCGGAGACCGAGAGGAGGGCGACAAGACTTGTCTGATATTCAAGAGGAGGAAGAACGGGACGAACCGGCCCAGCCATCGTCCTACGTCCAGGAAATCAGCCGCAAGTCAAAGGACCTCAAAGTGGGCGATGTCCTGAAGCTTAGCAAGGGACAGCGAGTGCCATCAGACGTCGTCATCCTGCAATGCTATACTTCGGATGGGCCTACTGCCACCACGCCGACAAAGGAGCCTGCAGAGGAGGAAGCACTCTTGGCGTTTGCGGCGAGCGAGCAGGGCTCGAAGGGCAAACAGCCAGCTGCCGACGACATCCAGAACGAAGCCGGAACCGGCTCTGTTGGCGAGACGTTTATCAGAACCGACCAGCTTGATGGCGAGACGGACTGGAAGCTGAGGTTGGCATCGCCCCTGACGCAGAATCTCGCCCACGAGGAGTTTGTCCGTCTTCGGGTGACTGGAGGGAAGCCTGACAAGAAGGTGAACGAGTTTGTGGGAACAGTCGAGCTGCTTCCCACGAGGCAAGATGCCACCAGCCACCACTCCGTGCTCCAACAAGACGGCGACAGCTCCAAGTCTAGGGCGCTGACTATTGACAATACTGCTTGGGCAAACACGGTGATTGCCTCCCAAGGAACGACGTTGGCCGTGATCATATACACGGGCCCACAGACGCGATCTGCCCTCTCCACGTCGCCTTCGCGCTCCAAGACTGGTCTGCTGGAGTACGAGATCAACTCGTTGACGAAGATCCTGTGCGCTCTGACTTTGGCCCTTTCAATACTACTGGTTGCTCTGGAGGGCTTTGAGAACACTGAGGGCAACGTTTGGTACATAAAAATCATGCGTTTCCTGGTTCTCTTCTCGACTATTGTGCCGATCAGTTTGCGTGTCAACTTGGACCTGGGAAAGAGCGCATACTCGCGGTTCATCCAGCGCGATCCTGGCATCCCAGGCGCCGTCGTCCGAACAAGCACGATTCCAGAAGATCTCGGGCGGATCGAGTACTTGCTCAGCGACAAGACGGGAACCCTGACGCAAAACGACATGGAGATGAAGAAAATCCATGTGGGCACAGTCTCCTACGCCAACGAGGCCATGGACGAAGTTGCGTCGTACGTCAAGCAAGGCTTCTACATCCAGTCTACCACGGATCCATCGTCGCAAACGATGCTGATAACGCCGTCCTCGACATACTCGGCCACCGTCAACGTTGGTGCGACTCGCACGAGGAGAGAGATAGGATCGCGAGTGCGCGATGTTGTCCTGGCCTTGGCTCTGTGCCACAACGTGACGCCAACAGTTGATACCGAAGATGGCAGGGAAGTCACGTCTTATCAGGCATCGTCGCCAGATGAGATTGCGATTGTCAAATGGACTGAATCTATTGGGCTCAAATTGGCGTCTCGCGACCGCAAGAGCATGACGCTCGAATCCGCCGACAGCGGACGACTGGCTGTCCGAGTCCGCATTCTCGACGTCTTCCCGTTCACGTCGGATGGCAAGCGCATGGGCATCGTGGTCCACTTTCAAGAAAACATGAACGCGCCATCGACCGACTTGAGCAGCGGCGAGATATGGTTCTACCAAAAGGGCGCCGATACGGTCATGAGCTCCATCGTGGTCGCCAACGACTGGCTCGATGAAGAAACCGCGAATATGGCTCGGGAAGGACTGCGGACACTGGTAGTTGGCCGCAAAAAGCTATCTGTTCAGCAATATCAGGAGTTCTCGTCCAAGCACCAAGAAGCCTCGCTGGCGATTGCCGGGCGCGATGCTGGGATGCAGAGCGTCGTGTCGCATTACCTCGAGAGCGATCTTGAGCTCCTCGGCGTTACTGGTGTGGAAGACAAGCTGCAAAAGGACGTCAAGCCCTCCCTGGAACTGCTTCGCAACGCGGGCATCAAGATCTGGATGCTGACTGGCGACAAGGTTGAGACGGCGAGGTGCGTTGCCGTCAGTTCTAAGCTCGTCGCCAGGGGCCAGTACATCTACACCGTCGCCAAGCTCAAGAAGAAGGACAACGCGCAAGACCACCTCGACTTTCTCCGCAGCAAGACAGATGCCTGCCTCCTCATCGACGGCGAGAGCCTTCAGCTCCTGCTGACGCACTTTCGCATCGAGTTTATTTCTATTGCTGTGCTCCTGCCGACGGTGGTGGCGTGCCGTTGCTCCCCCACGCAAAAGGCCGAGGTTGCTAAGCTCATCAAGGAATACACCAAGAAACGTGTCTGCTGCATAGGAGACGGCGGAAACGACGTCTCCATGATTCAGGCCGCGGACGTGGGCGTGGGTATAGTGGGCAAGGAGGGACGGCAGGCAAGTTTGGCTGCCGACTTTTCGATTGAGCAGTTCTATCACCTGGTCAAGCTGCTGGTGTGGCATGGGCGCAACAGCTACAAACGGAGTGCGAAGCTGGCGCAGTTTGTGATACACCGTGGTCTCATCATCGCCGTGTGCCAGACAATGTTCAGCATCGCGCTCAAGTTTGAACCCGAAGGCTTGTACACGGTGAGTCGCTCCTTTCCGTATGCAGGCGATGACCCCTTGCTGACAGGCAATAGGACTGGCTCCTTGTCGGCTACGCGACCGTTTACACTGCAGCCCCTGTGTTGTCTCTGGTCCTCGACAAGGACGTGGACGAGAACCTGGCCAACCTCTACCCGGAGCTCTACAAGGAGCTTACCTCCGGGCGCTCGCTGTCGTACCGCACGTTCTTCGTCTGGGTGTTTGTATCCATCTACCAGGGTGGCATGATCCAAGGCCTATCCCAGATTCTCACGGAGGTTGATGGTAAGAAGATGGTGGCCGTCAGCTACACGGTGCTTGTTCTCAACGAACTCATCATGGTGGCGATTGAGATTACGACGTGGCACCCCGTCATGATCCTCAGCATCCTGGGCACCTTTATCTTCTACGTCGGGTCGATACCCTTCCTCGGGAGGTACTTTGACCTGGAATTCATCATAACATGGCAAGTCAGCCCTCATCCCCGGGCCGCGGCGCAGCATGGCTAATGTCGCTTAGGGGGTTTCTCTGGCGGATCCTGGCGATTGGGGCTATTTCCCTGGTGCCGCCGTACGCTGGGAAGTTGATTAGGAGAGCCATCAAGCCGCCGTCGTACAGAAAGGTTCAGAATAGATGAGGGGTTCAGATGCTGGCGCGAGGCGGCGTTGGGGTTGTGTTTCGGGCACTGCAAGCCGGCTTTACGTGTCAAGAGCATTGCCGTTTGTTTATTTCAGTGTTAGAGAGTCTGAATGGGACATCACCTATACTAAGCCGTCGGGATCCACGTTTACCAACACGTAGCTAACGAGCCGCTGTTGGTGACAACCTCGATATTCCTCCTTTCGCTATTCTGGCGAATGACCGCGCCTCTAGGTACCGCCGAGGTATCCGTTACGGAAGGCTTTTGACGATGAGCGCGCTTCACTTGGCCTCAAGATGATGCGACCTACCTCCTGGAATCAAGGCAGCCGAGTACATGACCAGCGAGATGGGTCTCAGTTCCACGTCCGAGTCCTCCTCCAGACGTCGCTCCCAGAACTCGACGACAGCGTCCACCCTCTCCTTCAGATCGTCGTCCTCGGAGGCACAAGCAACGCCCAGACAGGCGCCAAACTCCCTAAACGCAAGCCGCTGGGCCGCACCTCTCCGCATGAGGCCCGAGTCGGCAGCGAGCACCCGACGCGCCAGCCGCAGGCCTTGATCACGCAAGTCAGCCGCCCAGGGCTCGTCGGCGACGAACTGGCACATCCACAGGCCCATGCCCAAGTCCAGCGCGTCGCCGCTCGGCGCGAGGGTCCCGCGGCGCATGAGGCGCGCGTAGTCGGCGGCCTCGGCGGCGAGGACGGCGGGCTCGGGGC
>PKSG01000525.1:0-17070 GCA_002916505.1 Tolypocladium paradoxum
GGGGGGATGCCCTCCTTGTCCTGGATCTTCGATTTAACATTATCGATGGTGTCGGAAGACTCCACCTCGAGCGTGATAGTCTTGCCAGTGAGGGTCTTGACGACTGTACGGATGACCTGTTAGGACGACTTCTGCGCAGACTGCCATGTAACGCAGGGAGAACCCACAGATCTGCATGCCACCGCGGAGACGGAGGACGAGGTGGAGCGTCGACTCCTTTTGGATGTTGTAGTCAGAGAGAGTACGGCCATCCTCGAGCTGCTTTCCAGCGAAAATCAGGCGCTGCTGGTCGGGAGGGATGCCCTCCTTGTCCTGAATCTTGGACTTGACATTGTCGATGGTGTCGGAGGACTCGACCTCAAGAGTGATGGTCTTGCCCGTGACTTGGAACTGGGTCAGCCTCGCGCCCGCTGCCAACGGAGACGCCGAGCGACTTGTGGCTCGCGGAATGGCAACTTACGAGTCTTGACAAAGATCTGCATGATGGCAGATGCGTGGGTATCGCTGCGAGAGATGAAGCGTTGATGAGGGAGGCGATGATGTCGGGGCGACGGTGTGCGCGGATGGGGGAGTGAAGAGTGGTTTGTGGGAGGAGAAGAAGGCGATGGCGACGAGGTGGGAGGAGGTGTTTTAAGTAGGAGGCAGGCGGCAACCGAGGGGGCGGGCGGGGACGCAGTGACCAACATCCGGGCGATTACGCCTCTGCAGGCGTGGCCAGCTGGCGCATGATTCATCAGCCAATAGCCCACTACAGCGGTCAGAAGGCTCCAGAACCGTTCGCGAACAGCCAACCATCTCAACCCAAGCGCTTTTTGTTTCCGGTACCGATGTCGGGCGCATCCCCAGGTGAGACACGCCGTACTGGGGACTTGGGTGGCCCGGCAAGTGTGGCGCATACGCCCAAAAGAGTGGGCCCGAGCGCCCGGATGCAGTCATCGGAGAGGACCCGACGCACAATTCTGCCACGGCGACGCCGCCGAAGCGCGTGGAATGAGGAAAATTTCCAGGCAGCTACAAACAGGCTCTGCAGAAGCGCTTCGCTCAGCGTTTGCAGTACCCTTTCCTCTCTTCCTTTTTGCCTCATGTAGGCAGCCCTGCAGTGAATCTTATCTGCGATTGCGGCGGCTGGCAGAGTGGATGTGGCGGTGTCGTGGCGGCGCCTGTCCGCGTGGTGACCGCCACCGTTGACAACTGACAGCGCCTTGGCTCAGCACATATGACCATGGTCCAAACAGGCTGGCCCAGCGACGCGACGCGAGCAAGTCCGCGCGCTCGCCTCTCCGTTCTCCCAGTCGCCTGTCGCTGAAGCGCAGCACGCTCCTCGCCCTTTCGCATTGCCGAAACCTCAACGCCAGCGAGCGAGTGCGGGGTCTCCGACGGCCGCCCAGAACCCGCGCAGAGACCGGGGATCTCCGTCCCCTGCAAACCTCGACGTCATCTTCGCAGGGCCTGCGACACGTGGGCGCTGGATAGCTACGGACCGACGGCGCTCGCTGCAACCTCCTGTGCTTTGCTTCGGTACCACCTCGCTGTTTCTCCTCGATCGACAACGTATTCTCTCCTACCCAACGACATGTTGCAGTCCTGTTCTACTCGTAGACGATCGTGCGGGAGGGACCGGCCAAGTGGGACGCCCACCGTCTCTTATCGATGTGATCTCAATTAGCTCTGAGCTGCCAAACACATGGCCACTGGTCCAGGAATGCGCCGGTACAAAGTAGTACCGCTGGGGTGCTGGCTTGAGTGCCAAGGCAACCAGCAAAATGCAGCAACTCCTCCGACCTCGTCATCGGCCCAGCTTCTTCAACATCGCATTACAAGTCTGACAGCATCAACACGCTTGTATCGTCAAGATAGTTTGTTCCCATGGTTCGCCCAAGTAAGCTAGAGATGCCCGTATTCCATCTGTATCAACTAGCCCAGCTGTCCACCATCCAAGCCTCATATTGCTCAATGCTTCATTGTCCTAGTTCAAGACGCCTTCCCATGCGCATTCATCTAAGCCGCAAAAGTCATGCTGATCTGTCGTTTCCGTAAAACATGAAACATGATCCTCCGCCACGGCGGCAGAGGGCCGTCCTTTTTGCCTCCCTCTGCACCCGTGCGTCCCGTTATCTCCAGATATGATGCCTCCGTTAATCAATAAATGCGTCTTCAAGTCATACAGTCATGGGGTAAAAATTCGTTACAGGGTCGTAACACACTTGCGCAATGTGTCAAGTAACTTCGTGTCGTGAGACGACCAGCCGTGACGAGAATGGTAAAAGATCTTTCAAAGCCGATGTAGATGGTGTGCCCAACAATGAATGCTGCTGAAAATCTTTATCGCTCGAAGAGAGTCGTGTCAAACGCCGCCGCTGGATGACAAGAAACAGAACATAAAGGGGGGTAACAAAGGAGAGAAACCCGGCCAGGAAAAGTGGCCGACAATTAAAGATGTCTTTAACGATGAGGTGAGAATCATGCAAACTCCCAAGATGTGTGTCTCAGTTTGCTCGGATGACAAGCTTCGACAAGAACTTGTTGGACAGCGAGTCAAAGTCGTACCGGTCAAACTTACTCTCCTTGCGAGTTCGCAGATAGGCCTCTGTGAGGCGGCAGTTAGGGTCAGGCACAGGTGAAAGTGGTGTCAAGGGGCGCTTACCATGCTTGATGACATGCTGTCGGACCTCGGTCATGGCCTCGCACACGGAGGTGTTGTTGTGTAGCAAATGCCCGTGCTGGCGAGTGTCCCAGTCGGTGAAGGCCGGCAGCTTCTGGGAGATGGCGTGGAAGAGGCCCACAATAACTCCGACAGGGGTTGTCTCCATGTCGTTGCAGAACTTGTTCACCGCCGCCGGGTCGGGGACTCGGTAGTGGCAGTCAAACTGCATCTCCTCCCACACCGCAAGGAGAATCGACGCAAGCATGAAGATGGTGGGCCAGTTCTTCATCTTTTCACCGCTGTACACGCCCGAATACAGCGACGAAAGCTCCTCGAGGATGTCCTTTTGCAGCTCGCGCCACATGTCGGCCAGGGCACACTTGATCTGGAAGTTGATCATGACGGGGGCAACGGTGCGGCCGTAGAACTTGGACTCCTCGTCGTCGATCTGCCCGTCCAGAGCAACTTCAGAGCCCTGGTTCTCCACCATGGTGATGTGCATCGTCAGGTTGTAGGCGAGAACCAGCTTCAATGCCTTCTTGATGACAGGCATCCGGTCCTTGACGTAGAAGCGATGAGCAGTCTTGAGGATCTCAGTAATGAACGGGGTGCCCTCAAAGTGGTCGTCGATGAAGTCCTCAAAGGGTCCGTCGATGTGTTTGTCGAGGTACTCTGCGAGAGCGTCGACACGGACACCCTCGGCGCCGACATCGAGCTTCTCAGTGCGCGTCTCAAAGTCAATCGGATCCTGGTCAGTTTGGTAGGACTCGACCCATTCGACAGAGAAGCAGCCTGCGTCGGCGACGTAGACCTCGCGAACCATGACTGGAAGCGCGAAGCCATATCCGTGGGTGATCCACATGAGCGTCTCCTTTTGGGAGAAGCCCTTGACGTTGTAGACGGACACTCCCCGGTCCATGTGCCTCTCATAGTCGGCCTTCCAGTCCTTCATGAAGTACCCAATGTCCTTGATGTCAATGCGTGTGCATGGCACCTGCCAGAGACGGGCGTGCGATGGCTGGCATCCCGCGCAAGGCTCTCCCTTATCGCAAGTCTTCTTTAGGAATTTGCATCGCAGGCAAGCTCTCAGCTTTCTTATCTCGCTGGCTTGCTTTCGCTGCTCAGGCAAAAGAGGGCCCTTTCTTCGGCCAACCTTCTTCTCGACGGAACCATCCTTCCTGCCGTTGGAAATGCGACGCACAATCGGCTTGGTGGCCTTGGTGATTGGGCTCTTCCGCGGGCCCGAGTTCCGGCGCGTGGTGGTGGTGGATGGAGGTGACGTGGCTCCGGCGCCGCTGCCGGGGCTATGGCGGCTTACAGGCTCGACCTTGATGGGCACCGGAGCAACCGCGGCCGTCGGGCTGGCAGTGTCGTGGGAGTGGTTGTGGCCATCGCCTGAGAAGCAATTCCGGTGGCTGTTGTTGTCTTGATAGCCATCCGAGTCGGGCGAGAAGGGAGAGTAGGGGAACGGCGGAATCTCCTCGAAGCTGCCAAACTCCAACGAGTTGGCGCCCTCGGAAGAATCGGAATTGGTCCTGAGATGCAGCGTTTGGGAAGGGTTGAAGATGGCTGCATTCTGTGCCTGGGCCTGCTGGAACTGCTCCATGTTGTGGTGACCCCAATCGACCATGGCCCAGCCTTCGCCCGAGGACGACGGCAGCGACAGAACCTCGAGGTAGGTGCCGGTCGGCGAGTTGCTGCCAACACTGTCGAGCCGGGGGAGGCCGTCCATCTGCAGGGAGCTCTGAAACTCCTGCCAGTTCTCCATGCCAGTGTTCCCCCAGTGCATCGCGTGGGCCGTCTCCTCCATGGAGGAGATTCCGCTAAATGTCGTTTCCAAAAGATTCGCCGGCAGAGCGCCCTGGGTAGTCGAGGGCAAGTAATCGAACGGGTTAGGCTGGAAGTTGGACGGGAAGGCATTGAAGTTCATGAGCGTGGACTCCTGGATGAAGTGCGCGAGGTCGGCCGCCGGCAATTGCTGCTGCTGCTGCTGTTGTTGTTGCAACGCCCAGTCGGTCAGCGGGTTCGTCGAGGGCTGGAACGGCGATTGTTGCAAGGACGAGTGCTGGCTGTGCGGACTCGACGAGCTGGACAAGGGCAAGCTCCCCTGCCGGTCCTCCGGGGAGGTCGCCGCTGTGCCCTGGAGGCTGGCCGTCGCCGTCGCCATGTCCAGAGGGATGGGCCAGGTGCGAGCGTTGGTCATAATGCCCGATGCGGTCGAGGGACTCGAGTGGGCGGTGGTTGAGTAATCGTACGCCGTGCGGTCCCGGTGGCGGTGGTCGAAGTTCAGATCGAGCAAGGCATCGCCCCCGCCATTCGCATTGTTGAAGTCGAAGGTCATGCTGGGCGGAAACGGGGGAGGGGAGGGGGATCAGATGCGAATACTGGCGATATTGTATGCGGCGAGCGGGTGACACCGCTCTTTCGTCGAAGTCCCTGGGAGGAGGTGTAGGTGGTGAAGATGGAGGAGGATGCAGGGAGTTTCGGTGGACTGAGCTCTGTCGCAGTCTTCCCCAGGCCCCGACAGGAGCCGGCGTCTAGGTGCTCTTGTGGGCAGCCAACGCAGCGCAAGCAGCGGGACGGCATGAGAGGCACGGAGCGCCCAGCGTGAGGGGGGTTGACGAAGAGGCGGTGAGCTCGTCCAGCCCCGGCCCCCGGAGCCTGCAGCCAATAGCGGCACTCAGAGGCGCCTGTGCATCTGCACGCCTGTGGAGCGCTGGTCTGCGATCCAACGGGCCAAGTCGCCATGTCGCCCCTGCCCGCCCAATCAGGCAGTGAGCAGTGGCGGCACAGTGCGCGCCTCTCCACGCATGGAGCGCTCGATGGCGGTTGAGCGTTCATCGATGATGGACCGTTGGAACAGCTCGTGGCCTCAGCTCCATCCGTCTTGTTTCTTTCCTAGCCCTGCAAGCACATGTGCGTGGTATGCGCATGATCGCGCTCCCAATTGTCTGCATGGCTGCCCTACAGAGTGCCCGCATACGAGATCTCCGTGCCCTGGCTGTTGACGGAGTACGCCTTTATACCAACTTCGGAGCCCAAGGTTCACATCATGAGAGCAGGCCGACTTCAACTAACGAAAGCCCGCCATCTGAGAACTACTCGTATACGCAGCCAAGTCAACAGCAAGAACTTGACAACCCGTCACGGCTTAGCAAGGTCGCATCGCAGGGGTGCGGGCTTCCTACGTTATGCTGTCGGGCCGTTGCCAGCCAGCCAAGCAAAGGATTGTTCGCCAGCGCGCCAATGAGCCGATCTTGCGCTCCAAGATTGCCATTCGGCGATGCCACGGACCCTTTTCGCGATCCAAGATCAGCATGGGGAATCGCCGCATTCCTATCCCAATACTGCTTCCGGAGCGATACAGCACCATTCTGGGCGACCTCACCTTGAGTGGACTGCAATACGGTTGGGGCTCCGCTCGACAGCATCCAACGCATTGTGCATTGTGCGTGGCAGATGCAGATGCGGTCTTATCACCGACGAAGCGTCCGGGTCCAGCCGCGAGCAAGCAGCCACCCGCTTCTCCCGCCCCACCCCGCACTGTGCAACATGCTCCCCATGCCATTGCGACACGGATGCAGACCCGTCCGTCTGGCGTCTTGTCCTTGCAAAAGCTTGGATTCCATCGTTATGACAGCCGCGTCGCCTACCTACATGCACCTATTTTCGAACATCCTCGCCCTCGTATACTCGTAGGGTACGGAGCCCAGGCGCCGTGCTAGGTAGGGTTCAATCGACATGCCCGTCAAATCCGCACGGCTTCCCGTCACCTGTTCCAAGCCACCATCATGCCCCCTGTCCACCACGCTGTGACTGGATGATGCTGACAGCCACGATTGCTGGCAAACACACGACAGCTACAAGTAGCAAGCTGCAGGCCAGATCCCGTTCACTCGCCGTCATGAGATGTCGCTTCCGCCTGCTGCCATGATATAGTATTAATATACCTCGCCTACAGACTACTCCGTACAGAGCACGAAACACAGCCAAAGGGGGGAGGCGCCGCAGACCTGTTTTCTCGTCCCAGTGGCCGTCCGAAATATGGAGAAGCGGAAGCCTTCCGGTCGCTGGAACTGACAGCAATACCCTGTTGGCGCACCTTGCTCAAACTCACCTCAACAAAGTCCGCTCGTCAGAAAAGCTCAGCCCTGGCCGGAGCTGTCCAGCCACCGGACCGGACGGCGCCTTGCGCCAGAAAAATACAAGTATATGACAAGAGAGGAAGGTGAGTGAAAAAAGCAGCGACAGTGTGAGACACCCATGTCGGGGACGGTGTGCGTGACCCACGCGGCTCCCACCTTGACACATGCTCGTGTATCCATCCATAACTGCGTGGCCAACTGGCAGCAATGAAGCAGCCAGCTCTCAGCCCGGGCAAATCCCGATGGTACTGAATCCTCCCCTGCCTTGCATGGAGTATGAAGTACCAGCAGGTCGTACCTAGTCGTCCGGCCATCCGATAACAGAGTCCATATGACGTCCCGAAGGCATCCAACAAGGCCCTTTGCTCCGTCGGGCCTGGATCATGATTTGCCCGGGAGCTCTTGTTCTGATGGCGCGAGTTTTAGGCTACAGCACAGAAGTGTTACAGATGGTCGCCAACTACCCTATACATGACACCTCCGTCTCTCTACCACGCACGGCTGCTTAATGCCGCAACTGGTCTATTTGGTTGAACTTGGTAGAGGTCACCTATGCTGTCCGGATCGCCAGTGAGAATGAGAGCCGAGCTGTGGACCTCACTTGAACGACCTCGCACCAGAGAGGTGCTTCACGCCAAGCACCGGTGGCGACTTGACTGAAGTCGACAAAGAGCGCATGTCATCATGAAGTGTGATTCTATACCTACAGTTCTCACACACGGCAAACAAACTGATACAGTCCCCAGGTTGGCATATCTGCATGTGAAATCTCAAAGCCGAACTCGTGAGCATGAACTGCTGATTGGCATCAACGGAGGACGGCACGTATTCTAGATTTCCAGGTTGTAAGAACGGCGATCTATTGCTTACCGCCTGCGATGGACACTCAAATGAACTTCTCGTGGATCGGAATCACGCCATGAGTCACCCAGAACTTACATACACGTAGACTTATTGCTTGTAGTACATATGCAGCCCATGCGGGTGAATCGCCATATTAGGAGTGCCAAATGTAAGTCGCAGAGCATACATATGAGATCCGTCTGAGACGGCGCGCCCCAATACTCACCGTGGTCACTCTATGATGAATGGATGCGTTGACCGAATTTGGCTATTGGATTGCTCCGTAACGCATTGCTGTACCAATCGTTTAGGATGGGCTCTTGCCAGTTTGCGTGGACCCGAGGCTGGGAGATTTGAAGGCACACGAAGATCACATGAGATTCATGAAGCTGAACACACTTCAAAGGGCTGAGGCAATGCAGATTAGACAGCTAGCTGCCTCCAGACTCATTCGCCTTATCATTCAGCATCATAAATTCATTATTTAACATAATGTTGACCGATTGGCGCCTCGTTGTATGCCGGTGAGACTCCAGCTGCCTGGTACAGTCAAACACGCACTTGGCAGCTTTAAGCCTCGTCGTGCGAAGTACTCAATGCAATGTCACTCACCAGGCTAGAAAGGATGTCGGATCAAGTGGCAGATGATTATTATAGACCGCGAACGGAATCTATGCATTCAAACCGTGACGTCGGAGAGCTTGGGTCGTGACATAATCACACGTCTTGCTCACGAGAGTTACACAAGCTCAAGAGTGAGAGAAGCAGAATGCGAACAGATAGTGCACAAGGCAGCCATCCACTGGCACACCAGCCATATAACAAACTCAGTCGTCAATTCGTAGCCCGCCACTGATGGAGGCAAGCTGTATCGCCCAGAATCTCGCCTCGCTGCCTTTGTAGCACTATGAGGCGCGACCTAGGTCTGCCGCATTGATGGCCCTGTCGCACATGCTTCGTATTCGACGCCGTGCTATGGATAGATGCAAGAGCGTCATCAGATTCAGCATGCGCAACACCGATCCGTGGTCATTGTCCATCGTTGTGTGATCTTCACGTCGCGTGTACCGACCTGCCGCGATCAAGGATGACATCAGCCCTTGTGTGAGGTGGCCACTGGTGGGCGCGTGCACGAAAAATGGTATCCGACCATATGCCGACGACAATAACGGACTTCGTGCTTATTTCCCATTGTTCCTGGAAGCTCGGAACTCACAGCATATACACGGCATAGCGCGCAGAGTCCTCGACAATGTCTCAATAGACAATAGATGCCAAGTGTGCGGGGTGGCCGTGGCTGTCAAAAGATGGGAAGCCCATCTGCTGCGTTATGAGACCCCGAGCACGACCGAACCGCACTCGCCCCAGAGTCATCTTCAGACATCGGAGCGACAGAAACATGGCCGCAGCAGCGCAGCAGCCGCCAACGCACATCATGGACCCGCCGTCGGTGCATGGCGCGCATGCGGACGGTGTGAGCCCATCAGTTCCGGGGCTGTTCACGACGAACCCGCCGATCCGGGATGCCCTGGAGACGGAGACCTCCAGGCTCCAGGACGAGACCATCGAGGAATGCCTACCGTTCTTGTTGACGGGGGAGGGGCATGACTATCGCAACGCCCACGGGATTCCGCACCTGTACCGCGACCGCCACGTGAAGTTCTTGCAGAAGCAGCTTGGCAATTTGCCATCCATGTTCAAGTCTGCAGACCCCAGCAGGCCGTGGATATTCTACTGGTGCCTCGCTGGCTTGTCGCTTCTCGGTGAGGATGTGGACTCATATCGCTCGAGACTCATCGAGACGGTCCGGCCCATGCAGAACGAGACGGGCGGATTCGCTGGCGGGTTCGGCCAGACCTCGCATCTCGCCACCACCTATGCAACCGTCCTGTCGTTGGCCTTGGTCGGTGGGGACGACGCTTACGAGGTGGTTGATCGGAGGAGCATGTGGAAGTGGTTGTGCTCGCTGAAACAGCCCGACGGGGGGTTCCAGATGGCCGTCGGAGGCGAAGAGGACGTGAGGTATGTTTCCCGCGGCAGACGCCATGTTGTGACACCGCCGCTAACGACCGTTTCCAGAGGGGCCTACTGCGCAGCTGTCATCATCTCGCTGCTCAACATCCCCCTCGACCTATCACCCGACTCGCCCGCATGCGCAGCCGGCCACACTGGCCTTTTCAGCGGCCTGGGGGAATGGGTACGACGATGTAAGTCTCGCCCTGGGCCTCGCCTTCTCGCCACCCTCTGATCGTTGCTCTATTTAGGCCAAACGTACGAGGGAGGAGTATCGGCAAAGCCGGGCGTGGAAGCCCATGGCGCATACGCCTTCTGCGCCTTGGGATGCCTCTCGATCCTGGATTCTCCACATCGATCCGTTCCGAGGTAGGTCGCCCGCTCTCTCAACCCACGATGCCCCGTCCACTAGAGTTGCGACATGGCACGGCCTGCATACTGACGTTCCCCGACCTGTCAGATATCTCCATGTCCCGCGACTCCTCTCCTGGCTCTCTGCTCGCCAGTATGCACCCGAGGGTGGCTGTTCCGGTCGCACGAACAAGCTCGTCGACGGCTGCTACAGCCACTGGGTAGGCGGATGCTGGCCCCTAATCGAGGCCACCCTGAACGGGCCAGAGGGGCCCGCGACCGAGCCTGCAGACCACCCGCCCATGCAGGCCAATGACAGCTTTTTCAGCCGAAACGCACTGATCCGGTACATCCTCTGCTGCGCTCAGGATCTGTCAGCGCGCGGCGGCATGAGAGACAAGCCAAGCAAGTATGTAAATCTCCGCCCACTCGTTCGTGGACCCCCGCGTTGACTCATGGGACAGGTACTCGGACGCATACCACACGTGCTATGTTCTCTCGGGCTTGAGCACTGCCCAGCACGACTGCAGGTTGGTCTCGGCCCGTGCTGATGAGACCATGATGGACGGTGACGTCTGGACCGTCTCGCCTCTTGTACAGGACGACCAGATTTTCGACGAAGAGGATCGAGTCGGCACGATGCACCCAGCTTATGCCATTCCCCAACACAAGGTGGGGGACTGCCAGAAGTACTTTGCTTCCAAGCAGGGCTTCTAGCCACCTGACAAAGTTTTGTGCCCTGGCGAGCGGCGGGCTGCCGCTGTCATTATTTTCTCGGCTCTCTGTACGCAGCTCGATTTGGGGCAAATCCATGTCACGTGCTGGAAGAGGCAGCCCTGCCACGGGATACCGGGAGGTGGACGCGAGAAACCCAAACACTGGGTGCGTTGGGACGATGTTCGTCGATGACGACATGAAGGAAGGCTATTGGTGACTCGGTCCACGCGGGCAAAGCTGAAGCACCGCCGGCACTGGCTTAGTTGCATAGTGGACAACTCATCAATCCCGCATTGCAGAGCTATCATGACCTGATGGCTCCGGCCGAGCGTGACGGGGCCACTGCTAGCCCGTCCTCAACGGGAGGGGGGCATCCACTGGCAGGTGAAGGGGACAACTGACTGGAAGAAGCCGCCGTCCGGGGCCCGGCATGCCGTGGCGATGGTCTTGTAAGGCATGGGTCGCCCAGACGGTTCGCCCGTGGCCTGTGGAGGCTCGGGAGTGGGTTTGGCCTGCATTCGCCAATCTCCGCCAGCCGTTGACGTTGCTCATGCTTCAGCTGCAGTGCGAGGATAGGCCAACACATCGCCTACCTGCTGCGTACATACATATGTACCAGCAGGCAAGCATGTCTGAGATGAAAGAAGAGGGGGGGCCACGCCTTGAGCCACACCGCATTTGCAAGGGACGCACATCATATTGGGACCAAGGCTGTATGAATCAACTAGTACATCTCGTATGTACGGCAACACGCCCGACGCATGTCTCAACCTGCCGCGAGGTCTCCGCGTTCACTGATGGATTTGATGGCCGATATCCCGTTCAACTTGCTGGATCGTGGGGAAGCCTGACTATCTTATGGGGTCAGAGGGCTGACACGGGTGGTGGCCGCGAGCTGAGGCTGACCTTAGCCACGATGACTGCGTGGGGTCGCATGGATATCGGACAGGAAGCACCTGGAGGTAGATACAAAAGTACAGTAGGACGAGCGTGTGCTTTCACAGCCACTGCCGAGTCGATACCGCGGCTTGGCCAGAGGACCGGCGGCTCTCAGTCAGATTTGGCCGCATGAAAGGCGGCCGCCTCGTGCATACCTACGTACGAAGTACTCCGTACCGTCTCCGTTGGAATACGCCTTGACGTATGAGAGCAGGAGCCAGAAGAGGATTGTTCCTTCTTGGGAGGACATTGTGCGTGTACTCGGAGCACAAAGGACACAGTGCTGTGCGCGAGGTGTCGGCACCAAGGAAGCCTCTGGACTCGACAAGCCTTCGGCGCTGGACTGACGCGAGATGGATGATTCTCTAATGGCAGTAAGATGCATGATTCATGACGGCGTCTCACCACACGCGTTACGAGCCTCCACATCTCAGGGCTATGTGAGAGTGTCGGCGGCGCCCGATGGGTGAAGAGGACGCTGGCAGGGAAAGAGATATGCAGCATCTCCGACCCGAGGCACGATGGGCACGTTGCTTGAATGTCTCGACTTGCATGCCTTGCATGGCCGTGGTAGCACGAATACCAATACCACGCATTTGCATGCAAACATGGCCGCACGTCGGTAGGTATGCAGGCAAGGGCGCCCCGAGCGCATACGAGTACATCCATACTGCGGACGTACATGGCCGTGCGTACACAGCAAAAAACGCCACAGTGGCCTGCTGGCACAACGTTGACGTGTCGGGGCCGTCGTGCCAGACGGGAGCTCCCTGCAAGAAGGCCTCTGGCATTTGCCACGGAAACGACAATGTCAATGGCATCTCGCCCCGACGGGAGCCAGGACCGGAGCGCGCGGGCGTACGAAGCAGTGAGGCCCATCTGAAGCCAGCCAGCCCCTCACCTCGGTGCCAGCGCAGCGCCCCACGTTGGCCTTGCCGCGATTCTCCATGACTCCATCTCGCCAAAGGCACACGGAGATGCCAGAAGCCGCGCGGTCATGGACGGGTGAGGCGAGTGGTCGGCGCAGGCTCGCTCGACCCAGCCAGCGCCGGCCAGCAACGTGGTGTCTGTCGCTTGGGACGCGGCCGGACGACGCGCGATGCGAGGTGCCATCGGAGCGCGAGCGACCGAGGGAGGGCTCGCCAACCAAAACCCAACAAACCGGATACTTTGGAGGGCTGCAGAAGCCCAGGAGGGGCCCCTCCGTCCGTCTGGTCTGCCGGGGCGTGGACGGTGGACACCCGACGCCTCACGGATGGAAGCGCCCAGTGCCACGGCTCCGACGCCGCCGCTCGCTGGAGACGACAGCAGTGCCGTCTGTCAGGTCGGATTTCCGATTCGGTGGACACTGGACAGGCCAGGCCCCTCTCAGCATGCGTCGTGGTCCGTGGGCCGGCCAGCGATGCGCCGGCTGCTCCATGCCAGCACGACATGTCTGCTGGGGTAAGTCGAGTCGTGTTGTCTATGTCGGTCCGTCTCTCTGTCCGTCTGTTTGTCTGGTTGTTTGTACAACTAGCCCAGTCGGCCGGCCGAGGACCCAACTGTCGAATAAAGAGCGCGCATTCGTCTCTTTACGTCTGAACTCTCGACGACGATTGCGAGATCCGAGTTCCGCCATCAAACTCTCCCGTCCACGCCAACGGCCCCGTCCAAGGTGGCCTCCTCATGCAGATGGCTGCCCGGAATAGACTTTCCATGGACGGTCCTCGAACGACGAGACTCGACCAGAAGCGCAGGATTGCATACCGTAGGCTCCCGGCGGACATGATACTTGTAGGATGCAGCTTGATCTAAACGTAAACGCCGCCGACGTCTGTACCCCCGCGCACGCTCGCGCGACGAAACGGGCAGGGACTTGAACGAGGCCACAAGAGGCGGCCGTGTAGTCCGTACGTCTGTTTGGTTGCCTGCGGCGCGCCTCGAGTCGGTCGTCCTGCTCATCAACATCGTCAAACCGGCAGCATTGCCAACTCATCAGTGCATGAGGGTTAGGGAAGGGCTCGAGTAGCCGGGCCCTCTTTGCGCCTAGTTGCCTCGCGACCCCTCCCGCCATGGTCCAATCAGCCAGGGCTGGTTCACCGTTCGCCCTCGGTCGGCATGCTGGTTGCAGTCAGCGAGCGCCTCCTCCTGCGATGGAGCGCTCCTGGGTCGACCCAACCTCCCCACGCACGCGCGAAATGACCAGGGGCGTGCGTCGTCGCGGTGGTGCTCCTGAGCCTCGATCCACCTCCCAGCCACCTCGCAGTACCTGCTGCTGCTGCTGCTGCTGCTGCCGCTGCTGCCGTCGCCGGCGCTGGGATGGGGAGATGATGCCTCCTCACCGACGTACGGACAATGGCTCGCCACGGCCGAGCAAGCACCCAGCGACGCATCCATGGCGTCTCTCATCCGAGTTTGAGTAGGCATCTCGGCGAATCGCCCGCGTCACCGGGTCTCTGGCGGAGCCGAAACTGGGCGCAAGCCAACCATCCAGTCTGTCGGAGCGTCGCCGCGATACTTGTCTGCCACCCCGAGGCTCGTGGTGCCTCCCCGTCCGCACGGCCGGCTGCCGGACGAACCCCTCGCCCCTCGCCCCTCTCCAGGCCCAGTGCCTGGGTCAGGGGGCCATGTAGCCCTCGCTGCAGCTCATGTCCAGGCCCCGGAGCGCGCGCTGCTCTGCCCTCGGTGGGTACCAGAGAATACGTTGCCGCTGGAGGTGCTGTGCATTAGTGGCCGCCAGAACAGAGATCTTGGACGCCTGTTCGGCCAGGCACGGGTTGGCCAGGACCACGCCTCGAGCGTCGACGAGCCCTGCTGCCACGACTCTGGGACTTTGCCGCTGGTCAGGTAGGCTCCCTTTTGCCTCTTCGCCACCCCCCGCCGGGTAAGGTAGGTACGTCGATGCTGTGTCTGCTAAGCACGCGGGTTGTGCATCTGCGCGTGCTGCTACTTGTCTTCGCAGTACCGGCTACTTGTCGCGGGTACAAGTTTGCCAGCCCTGGCTCAGCCCCCGGCAGATGAGTCCATCGGGGCCGCCGCGAGAGAAGAAGAGAGCAGAGTGCAGCCGTGGACTCGCTCGTGGCCGCGCAAACGCCACGCCCTGGTCCCTTGCCTCCTGTGCGAGTATTCGGACTCTGCGCCGGTGCTTGTTACGTGCCCCTACCGCACGTACCGTACCATCAACCCGGAGATGGACCTGGACGCTGCCTCGTCCACCATGCGCCGTAGTGGAGCGGCCTAGTGTCCAGCGGTTTTTTCATCAACTGGCAACGAGGCACGCCAACACATCAAGATGGGTCACACTCTTTCGAGAGCCGCATCGTTGCTCGCATCTGCTCGATTCGCCCGTCTCCCTGACTCCAGACACCCCGGCCGCGCGCTAGCAACATGCTCTTTGCCTTTGCAATAAAACACACATGTCTCGCCGCCGTCCACGGGCTCGTCTCGTCTGCGCAAACCGTCTAGGCTAGCCCTCGTCGTCCACCGACCGACCGACCGACGACTCGAGTCCCCTCCGTTTTCCGCTTCATCTCATCGTCCGGGCTGAGGACGCACCACGTTTGCGCCCGACTCCTTCCCAAGCCCGTCCTCTTCTTGGCCCCTCTGCGTCCCCAGTTACGCCTTCTTCCACCCTCCCTCCTCGTCTTCGTTGGGCCTCATTGCAGACTCACCGAATCCGAACCTGCATCCCCCCCCCAGGTTGCCCTTGGTGGCTTATTCTCTCTTCCCGCCCGCGAACTACCGTCTGCTGCACTCACACAAGCAGCCTTCGCCGCCCCTGTTCCACTTTTTCTTCTTCAACGGCGGCTTGCTGCGGGTGTTCCTGGGTCCATTGGCAACCACCAACACCATGGGCGGATTCTACATGCAGTATCTCGAGAGTAAGTTGGTCAATTGAGTCTCGTGCCATTCCACATCAGCCCAATGGGCGCCTGGTCGGTCGCCCCGTTGAGTGAGCCGTATAAGCGGGGGGAAATAGATCTACCTTGTTGCCGCTGGACACGAGAGGGCCATGGTCATGGTCTACAGAGTCTTTCAATCTATGCCGTGGGCTCGTGGACCTGCGTCGGAATCGAGATTCCTGCCTCGTTTTGTCAACACGGCCCCTGCCTAATGCAGGCCCAACGATACCGTGGCTGGCCTGCTTGGGCTTCAACGCAGCCGCATCTGCACCATTGATTGACACTCCGTATGCCGATGGGCATCGTCGCCAAGATCGAATCATGACCCTGAAGAGATCGAAACGCTAACCGGTGGCCCCATTCTAGGTCTCTGCCGACGACGAGGTTGGACAGATCCCTCCTACGAGCTGTACCGAGACGCCAATGGCTTCACCTGCCTTGTCCTTGTAAACGGGCGTGAGTACCAGACGGATCTTGCATACGAGTCCGATGTCCTGGCGCAGGAGAACGCCGCCATGCGCGCCTTCATGGTCTGCCGGAACTTCTCCGTCAATGGCGGCATGCTTGCCCGCAACGGAATCGTCCAGGGACTCCCGGCTGCCGCGGACACTGGCCGTCGTCGCAAGAGCCGCCACACGTCCTCGCGTGACAGCAGCGACAGCCACGGCCGACGGTCCGGAAACCACTCGAGCAGCAGCTCCACGGCGTCGTTTGACTGACGGTACTTACATGGTGCCGGGCCCCGGAAGAAGCATGGACTAGGAACCACACCTGCCCGCATTCTGCTTTCCCATTCAGGCCCAGCCTGGAGACAGGCCGCAGTCAAAGGTGCACTTATACAAGCGTTGAAAGGCTTCGCAGCCGTCCCTCGGGGAGATACCGAACATCACCCTCGGCAACCGTCTCTTGACGAACATGGATGAAGCAAGGGAGGAAAAGGAGGCGCACGACAAAAACAAAACGGGAAAAAGCGATGCATTCCGAGGCTTCATGTTTGGCAACGACTTTATGACGACACGTAACGACATTTCTAGAAACGACCCACCTCATCTCTAGCGGCCTTGCTAGTTTGGACTTGTATTCTCGTTCTCTTTTCACGTCCCTGGCATTGCTTGCCGCAGCCGGCGGCATTTGGCTCAAGACTTTCTGGCTCCGGCTCTCCGGTTGGGATTACACAGGACCAGCTTTGGCGGCCGTACGAATTTTCCACTTTCATGGGTGTCTTCTTGATCTCCTGCCTGGAGGCAACTCGGGCTGGGTGGCAAGTCCACATCAGCATTTGCCTCCCCGGCCCTGGGACGCATCTCACACCCCGTGGGAGGACACATCAGCCATTGGGAATCCGGGCTCTTTTTCTTGGTTCCGGGAGGCTAGACTTTGTTTCCTTTCTTGGTTTCGGCGCTGCCCGTTCTCACGACGAGAATACAACGGGCGTGGGCACTTTTGACTCGGCATTTGCAGCGAGCGAGGGATGGCAGCAGTCTCTTTTTGCCTGTTCTTTCACCGGCATCTACTTTACCATACGTTTTTTTTTTTT